>CAODLS010944074.1:0-14021 GCA_948243855.1 Flueggea neowawraea | reverse complement strand
GGACGAAGAGGCGCGAGAGAGAGGAAGAGAGAAGATGACGAGAGGAGCGATAGAGAGAGAGGAAAAGAAAAGCGGCATCGAAAAAGGTAAGTGAAGGTGGCGGTCGGAGGCGAAGGAGAGGGGAGAGAGAAGAGCTGCTAGGGCTTAGGTGGAGAGGAAGAGAGAGAGAGAGAAGAACGTAGAAAGATAAACTAAAGAGAGAGAGAAAATTTGTGAAAATGAGAAGAAAAATTAGATTTTATTTGATATTGAATCTGACATTTTAAAAAATCAAGAGTTTAAAAATAACATTCTTAAAAGTCAAAATTAAGAGTAGTTTTATTGCAAATTAGAATTTTCAAAATAAAACTTGAGATAATTAACTTTTAAGTTTAACCATAAAGTATCGGCAACAGTAATGATTGTACAAACCACCTTCTACAAACTAAGTGTCTGTAGTTTGAAAATAATTTTCTGGTGGAACTCTTGTTTTTCCCAGATGATTTTCTGGTGAAATCCTTATTTTTCAAGGAAAATAAGTATAAAACTGAATTTGAATAATTTTTTTAGTTTTTTGAGTATGTCAATTATTTGTAGAAACCCTTGTTTTCCAAGAAAAAATAAGTGGAAAACTAGGCTATGAGCAACCTTCTAATTTTTTGTTTCTATTTTTTTAATATTTAGAGAATTTTCAAAAAATTCTCTAAATCAAACAGGCCCTAACTGTTGAAAAAAAAATACAAACTCAGCAGTGTTGATTTTATAGTTAGCATACTAATTTTAACCCAAAACAATTTACGCAGGAGTGATTGCAACTATTTATGCATATAAAACAATAACATTGCACAAATAAAAAGATTGATTTCGGTTCTTGTAGAATATTCAAAGCTAGTTAAGTTCGTGCAAAGTTTGTGACATTTGATCAATAAATTGCTCAGAATGGCTACACTCAGAAACATCATGGAACAGCCGATACATTATTCAACTAGAAATGCAGCATTCACATTTTGGCAATTATTCAGTGCAATGCAATCTAGACCTAAATGGTTGATTTAAAAAATGTATACCCAAGCAACTGAAGTCAGCAATGAAGTTATCAATAACGAAACGAGATTGACGGCATTGTTGTCAAGAATGCTGAGCCCAGAAATTTTCTTCACTGTTGGTCCTGGTTTCCCAACAACCTGCAATAGAAAGCCATAGCGAATTGGATTACATTTCTTCACAGGATCCAGTGTGATCATTCTACCATGATGAAACAAAGATGACTCGATATTAAATTTTCCTGAAAATATATATGTAGCTTACTTTTTTCCGGACAGTACAGAATCCACTGAATTGCAATGTAGCTCCCAACAAGGAATCGATGAGGCTCCCGCATAGTCCTGCAAGTGCAGATAGGGGTATAACCAAAAGCTGCTTCAGAGCTACATCATAAGAACATTTTGCAGTGAAAAATCCAATTAGAGCGAATATGATTCCAATAACACTTCCTGCTGCTGCAGCTGCCATAAGTCCTGCTACTGTCACACCACCATTTGTACCCTTCTGGACAGGCTGAGAATCATTAATGTAGGAACCAAATGAGTGTCCAGCGTCTCAAGTCATAGTAAGCAAATAAATTCCTTTTGTCTGCATAATGTTTGAAAGTGTAAGATATCTCATATATAAATTTCATTAATGCAACATCTTTCGTAAAATTTGGGAACATGCTGGCAAAAATCCATATACCAAGAACAGAAACCAACCACAGAAGTATACAAGAAGGCAACTACAAACACAGACGGTTTAAAGCATCCAAAGATGCCCCCCAAGTTTCAACACAGCCAAACTAGCTCTCAGAGTAGATAGTCAAAATCCAGAAAATAATCAGGTAATTTCATGTGATAAAAAAGAAAAACAAAAATTCTTTCGGAGAAGCAGCTCTTACAGAGTTCTTTCATGAGGATAAAAGGGGAAAAAATGACAGGTAATGGATGAATTGTGCAGGATGATTGACCAGGATTACATGCAGCTAACTACTTGAAACACTGTAATATACATATCCTAAGTGCTAAAAGCATGTGGCCAAAACTTTTCTCAAATTAGTTAAGTTGCAGCTTATTAGAACTCGGAGGGATTAACAGCACAAAGAAGACCGACCTTTAAGGTTGTAATTAGTTGAGGTTAAGCATCACTAAGCACCCCAAGCTCCGAAGACCAAGTATCTCCATTGCAACAACAATAGTGACCGATAATACCCCCAAAAAGAGATGTTATCACAGTTGATTCTTTTGTATCCAGGCACTTGTCTTCCCATCCTCTGAATCTCCAAACAGCCACAGCCAATATGGTAGCAATACCACTGTTGAACCAAACCTGGATCCTGTAAAGAAGAGAAGGCTGGGGAATTGTTATTAAAAACGCTGCAAAATTCATGCAGACCTGGCATCCTATATAACAAGCATATCAATTAAGATTAGGAAAGAATTATCCAATTATGTAGCTTGAGTCTGGCAAACCTTAGTAAGACTGCCATACCCTCACTCTTGATTTCTGGATAAGAAAAAAATAAAAGTCAAATGAATGACTTAACAAAAAGAAACATATATACATATATATATAGAAAGATCCAAGCTCGCATAAGCAGTATGCATCCCTATCTTTCAACTGCCAAATCTCTTGATACAAATAAGGTGCTCGCAATATAAATCACTCAAAATTCTATAAAGTGCGCTTTAGTTCTTCATGTTTAATTCAATAATTTAAAAGATGTAATGTTTTACAAATAGCATTCCAGAAAAGAAAACCCATCTATTTTGATAAAAACATAAATAAATATCACAACTTTGGTCAACGAATCATAAAAAAACAAGAACATTATCAAGGTCTTCATCTCCATGAACCCATCTTCCACCAATAAATCGACCTACTGTATTAAATGAGTCACACCAAACACAATCACTCGATTAACAACACCTAAAAGTGGATGTTTGATGACTATGAATTCAATCAACTGGAAAACGTTAAATATACTACAAATATATGTTCCATGAACTGCTAAAATGCCAAAATCTTCAAACTATAGAGAGAATAAATCAAAACGTCCAACTAAGGCAGAAATGCAGCAACTCGAAAGTCAACCAATCATCATTTAGTCAGAGAAAACAAATCCCTCCCTACAAAATCATCGAAATTAGAACGCTTACCAATTCCTCTGTCCACCTTCCTTGAAATCAGCATCAATAAGTCTCTACTTTTTCTCTTCAACTTTCGTAAGCTTCGAAGAAGACAAGAAGAAAACAAGGAGCATCGCTCCGAACCTACACAGAACATTCACCATTAATTCATAATCTATTACATACAATGTAGTAGTAAACAGAGAGCACAGAAGGTGACCTGTAACTAACGGCGAAGTGGAGGAACATAACGACGAAGCCGGAGATGGCACCGGACAAGTTGAGGGACTTTCTTCTGTAGGCTCTACCGGCGATTAGGGAGGACATTAGAAGGGCGATTAATGGTTGGATCGAAGATGTTTCCATATTTACCCCTTCTAAGGTTAGAGAAGCTGTGAGTCACTGGAATGGTAGGGGTTGGCAGTGAAGAAGAAGCACTATGGAGTTGGTTTCATACTGTTATTTCACTTTCTTGCAAGAATGAAATATACTAAGAAAGGTAAATAGTACTAACGGCGGGTTCTACAGTCAGATCCTCTTACACTCCGTCCTACACTCAGATGCTCAGACAACAATTCTGATTATTAGATGTATGATAATAAATTTGAGCCGTTGAATGTGTAATAAGTATGGGAGAGTATACTTCTTCGTTTATCAAATTTTAATAGATTAAATAAAATTATTAATTACTTAATTTTGTCTTTTTTTAGAGTTATTAGTAGTAAAAAATATTTGTCACTAAATAAAATATTTGTTATTAAATACATTTAGCGACAAATATTTTTGTTGTTAATAACTTTATGAGTTACTTATTTTTTGTATTTTTACTTAATTTTTGTAAATTTTGTAATAGGTAAAAAAATTAAGTAAAATTTATTCAAATTAAGTAAAATATAATTAAATTAAGTAACTCAACTTTTACATAATTTATCTAAATTTTGTAAAAGGTAAAAAAATTAAGTAAAAATTTTCAAAATTAAGTAAAAGGAATTTAAATTGAATAAAATATTCAAAAATACAACAGTTTAACTGCGTGGTCACTGTTTATCACGTTTTGATCAAACCATTTAAACCAATTAGAAAGAGTATAATCGGAGTAGAATCCGAGTACAGATTACAATTGGAGTACATGTGGAGTTCAATCAGAGTACAGAGTAGTGTTATGAAGGTTCTGTTGACCATTAAATAACAAGTACATGTGGGGGTACAGATAGTTTTAATGAAGACTCTTTTGACTAGTATAATCGAGTATATATAGAGAACAACACCAGAACAATTAGTATAATAACAAAACTAAAAATCTTTTGACTAGTATAACCAAGTACATATGGACTACAGCATGAGTACAAACAATAGAAAAGAACAAAAATACACAACAAAATACCAACAAAATAGAGTACAAAACCAAAACTTTTATTTTTTCTTTGTTATTAGAGTACAACTATAGTACATGTGGAGTACAAAGTCGAAAAAATGAAAATAAATCATAAATATTAGATCAAAACGAGTAAGTTACGAGTACTAGATTGATTTAGTAATTGGTAAACTTTTTTCTCTCATTTCTAATATTTTTCATTCACACATGCTATATAAAAGCAAGTTCACACAGTGAGTACTATTGACTAAAAACACTGCTCACACAGTGAGTACAAGTTATTTTTTTGAATTTTTCTATAACGAGAAAAAGAAAACATTAGATCAAAACAAGAAGAAAAAATGAGTACATGTGGAGTACATGTGGAAAAACCAAACCAAAGCCGAGGATGGCTTCAACAAACACATCACAGACTCACAATGCTTCAGCTCTCGACCACATCAAGGCAGCCACCACCTTCTCTCCATTCCTTTAATTCCATTCCCTTTTTACCCCTCTTTTTTTGCTCTAATTTTCTTTCTATCTCTAGACAATTCTCGGCTCCGCAGTAGCTCAGCCTTTGTTCACTCGATGCCATCCAGCCTTACGATTATGTGTCCCATCTTTGTACCCAACAACTTCAGTCCCAAAACCTAAAAATAGCCATCTTCGACTTCAGAAACTTCGTTCAATTCCTCTCGAAAATCCTAACGGCGCAAGGCCACACTATCCTCGCCTTCTCCCGCTCAGATATCTCTGTTGTCGTTGGTCGCCTTGGCATCATGTTCTTCTCTAATCATGACGATCTCTGCGAAAGCCATCCTGATCTACGTTTAAAAACCAAACTGAAACAGGGCTCGACTTTAATTTTGGTGACTTTGACGACTTCGCTGACCGTAATCTTTGCACTATGAAGAGAGGAGGAGCATTGTTTGGTGGCGAGGAGAGGGGAGAAGGAAGAGGACGACATGGAAGGGAAGGGGTGAGAGAGAGAGAGAGAAAAGAAGAAGAGAGAAATAAATCGGACAGAAGAAACGAAACGGGAAAGAAAAAACAAAAGCATCTCAAAAATTATATATATATGTGGTATTGTTGAAATTATTAACAAAGTTATTTTATAATAATTATTTATTAAGAGTATGCTGTCAAAGTGAAAAGAGAAATAGAAAAAAGTATATCAAGTGTAATTTCCTCAACTAAAATACATAAAATAAATAAAATATTAAATAAAATACATAAATTAACTAAATTAAAAATAAAACGCATTAACTAAAATAATATCCTAAACTAAAAATAAAATACATTTACTAAATTAAATCAAAAATAAAATAATACCCTAAAATAATATTATAAATTTAATTAAAAATAAAGTAATATTTTATTTAAAAAATGTTGGATATAGTTGACTGAGGTATATTGTCAGTGTACTCTAGTCTTCCATGCGTCTAGTTCAAAGCGCATAAAAGGCTTGAGAGTGTATGAGTGGGAGACTCAATAGATGTTGCTCTTAATATATATTTAAAATTAAAAACTAATAAATTTTATCTATATTGTCGCCTATTTATTACTTATAAAAAAAAATAGTAACACTTAATTTAAAAAAAATCTAAGAAAGTTGACTTTTCCCCTTTATTTTGACTTAGGCTTCCCACTCTCTACCTATTCTAACCAAGCAAATCCTATATATGTTTCTTTTTGTTTATATCTTTTCTTTTTCTGGCCGTCAATTATTTTCAATTTCTTCTTGGTGGATGTATTTTATAATTATTGGTCAATGACTGATGGAAGTGGAAGTGCAATGTTATTAAAACCTGACCGAACCAGCCTCTTTGACCGAACACTCGGCGACAGTAAACTATCTGTCGACGAGTCCGCTCGCATTGGTTTCCCTTTCCCTTCCTTCACGTCTCGTTACAAAGCAATTCAATGCAAAGGTCGCATTACCCTTAAAGAAAAATAGACACGAGTCATGTCCTCAAGGTCTAGATAAACGAAGAAATCTCCCCTTCCAACTATCCGCATTAAAGGTTCACAGGTCAGAACACCTCTACTTGTTTCAAAGACAATAAGGTGATACTACAATGAAGACTACTCAAAAAAATCCTTAATGAAGACTCAAGTTATTTAATTTCAGATTTTGTTACTTAATTTTAGGAAGTAGTTACTTAATTATAATTCCATAAGTTACTTAATTTTAAATATCGCTACTTAATTTGACCACCGGTTACTTAATTTTAATCGGTAACTTAATTTTGTGATAAATTAAATAACTATGACTGTTACTTAATTATTGTTAAACTTACTTAATTTAAACTTTAATTATTTAATTTATTAAAATTGTCATCATTGTAATACTGCCCTAATGACAATCTCTCAATAATCAAATTGAGGAACTGCCAATTTGGACAGCCTGTCTCGTTAGTCAGGCATTATTAGAAGCATATGCATGCCCAGAATAGACTACCATTTGAAGACAACAATGACGCCCTCAAGTATAAAGACGACAAATCCCTTTGGAACAAAACAAGGAAAAAAGAAGACAACAATGACAAATATGATAACTTGGATTCTATATTCCAGCAGATATCATGGAAAGAGAAAAGTATCTATGATATAAAATTGCACCCGTAAATAACTGTTACCGCAAAACATATCATATTAAGAAGACCTACTCATCTTGTGTAGTAACAGTTAAATATCAAGCTATAATCAAAGGGATGTCAGATCAAGAAAATGACTTCATTGATGAAGTTCTACACGCTCTATTTTATGCATCGACCAAAATTCAGGAAAGCCAACCAGGAGCAACATAACAATGAAATTTACAACTTCAGCGCTTCGGAAACAGTAGAAAGGACATAGATATATAGCGATCCATTGGATTCAATAATGTCTTCCTCTGCCCCTTCCTTTCGCCCCTCTCCTCCCTCTTCCCCTTCCCCTTCCTCCATGTTCCGTTCCATAATCCTCATCCGCTTCTCTTCCATAACCGAACATGCTCATTCTAATATCATCTGCCATTGTGTTATGCTTTCCCCTTTGTGCCTGAAAGAGAGGAAAACAACCACATCAGGACCAAGCCAACAATAACGGCAGCAGTACATATATGGATGCTAACATGAGAATCTTCCAAATCAAGCTGATGTTGAAGCTGTAACGCAACATCCTCATCAAGAGTAGTATCTGCAATCTCATCTTTTGTTGCAGCTTTTGTGCCAAGGTTTCTCCTCTCCCACTCGTCTAGAGTGATAAACTCTTTCTTTTCTTGTCTAACCCTTCCCCTAGGCCCCCGACCTCTGGAATGCCGATGTGCTTGACCTGACTGACTCATTTTATGGAGGAGTTTTTGAGCTGCTGCTTGATTATGAACAGGTCCTGATTCTGCAACTGCCAAAATCCAAATACAAATGTTGGTGCAAGGAAAAAATACATTGAATTAGAGAAGCTTTAAAACAATCAATAAAAGAGATATGCTTGTGGTTTTATTCTAAAATTGCATGGCAAAATTGATGACCAATTTATCTGCTCTTCCCATTTTGTAGCTCATACTCAGAGTTCAAGAAATAATATCACATTATAAACAACATACAATTGCCGGTCCCGGTCCTTTAGCACATAGATTCTTCAAATTGTTCAATTGAACAAAACTTAATGAAATCATTTAAATTCAGTAGAAAAGAATAATGAAAATGAACTTGGTACTACACATTCTGCAGAGATGCAAGAACAATAATAATAATATTGTAAACAGTGCACCTAAAGATACTGGAAAAAAAAAAATAGTAAGTTGCACCTTCTTTTGGTCTCGTTTCAGAAGTACTAGCCTTTTGTTCAATACTTTCCTCATGGGAATTCACACTCGTAGCACCATTAATGCCTTTTGCATTATGTTGCCTATCAAAAGGCCTCATTTCAGAATTTCCAGCACTTTCCAGAGAAATAGGCACACTGTTTCGACAAGTAGACTCCAAAGGATCTATAAACAATTGGAAGCCATATAAAGAATTGCATTGCTAACAAAACATCTCTAAATCACAATAAATTGACACTAAGCTAAGTTGATTCGTCTACAGAGCAAATCTAGAAAACATTTTAAAGACAAAGACCAAAATGAACAAAAGAAAAGAAAAATTTTCATTCATCGCAAGTCAAAACAATACAAAAGTATAACAAACTGAAGTCTTGTTCTATTCTCCAGAACATGTCGATTTTTTTTCAAGCTAAAACAAAGGAAACCAGTAATGTTTCATGATATAAGGCATAAGAATGTATAATGAAAATATCTAAAGTATGACTACAAAGGAGTGAAGGAAACAAAAACAAACTTTTTTTTTCCATGTAGACAATTTAGGTATCTTTCTACGAGCAGTGAAGTCAACAATAAAATAAACAGTGCTTGCTTAAATTTCCACACACCAAATGATTCTAGAAAGTTAATAATTAAATTAATGTAACAGTCACAACAACACATTCACAGAGAGAATAATACCAATTTCTTTGTCTAGAGTGAAGACCTGTGAATGTTCCAGTTTACCCTTTGCCTTATATGTTGGACTTGAATAAATATTAACTTGATTTGGTTGACTGATTTTCTGGAGATGTTTCTGAGCATTTGCTTGATTTTGGATAGGAACATATAAAGCCACTGCCGGACATAATATTTACAGTCAAAAAAATATCAATGGTATCTACAGTAAAAAAAGTCAATGGTATTTGAACAAACTTTTGTGTGAACACTCAAAGAAGAAAAAGCAAACTGCCCCAGTTTTATATCATTTGAGAACTTTTTCTTCTGATCTATGTAGAGACCTTATTAGACAAACATTTGGTGGATGATCCCCCTACCTACCATAAACGACCTATGTAGCCTAACTAAGATCACCTTAAACATCCAAACTAGAACTCTTAAAGCTACATCATTACAGAATTCAATGAGGGATGTCATGTTTGAAATTAAGTTTATTCACAACCTTATCAAGTCTCCAAATCATAATGCATGAAATGATCCAATACATTATTCTATCTTTATTTTAAAAATAAGACAACAATGCATTGCCATATGATTGTTATTTCTTGTATGTGTGAGTGCACTCACACTAAAAGTATCCAATACCCTTCTTATTTAATGCTTATATGGATTTCTGGCTGAAAAAATTATGCACATGCCATCCTCTTAACAAAATCTCATTAGGAATCTCTGACACCTAATTGTCATGATTAAAAGTAAAAAACAAATAGAAAAGGAACCTGCACCTTCCTTGCCTCTTGCTTTAGAGTTGCTTGCCCTTTTTTCTAAACGTTTTATGGAATCTGTTGTCCATTCCCCTTCAATTTTATCTAGTTTGGATTGTGTAAGAGGCATTCTAATTTCAGAATTTGCACCAATATTTGTAACATTTTTTGCATTGGTCTCCAACATCGGCTCAACATATTCTGCAAATAATTGCTTTTATCCATGAGAACATAGAAATACTGGATTCATTTCCCAACACAATATCTAAGGCATGCATTTAAATCATCCACAGAATCCAAGAACCAATCTGTCTACCCATGTAAGCTGGATATAGGGTCATACAAACTTGTAAGGTCCTAGCTATCACCATTTTATTAACCTTTGAAAGATGAATCTGCATAACCTAATTGATCTATGGAGTAGAACGTAAACACAAGAAGTCCCTTCTGACAAAAGAAAAAAATTCTCTTTAGTTTTGTCTTTAATTTTGAGAATCAAGATTGAGCATATTATATACACAAATGCCTATTCCAATGGAACAAACTTACTTTTGTTTTTTTGTAGTAAATGCTTCTATTTCAGATCTTCATTCCTTTCTTGCCGGATCAACAATACAACTACTCCTACTTTGCCTTAAGCTATCCAATCGAACTTTCTACCCTTTCTTCTGTTAGTTAAATATCTAAAACATTATTTTCTTGCGATTTATTCAAAAAGAGGTTAAGATAAAGAAATCCCACACTCATGCAAGCATGTGCACACACACAAAGAAACAAAAAACTTCCAGTATAAGATTGAACAAACTTTTGAACCAAACTGAACATAGAAAATGATAAATTTTGTTATCATCACAAGTTTTTAAAACATATTATAAATGTTTTATAGTTTGTCCCTTCATGTTGTGGAGAATTGATTCCCCAAATGTGAATAAAATAAGAGATTATGATATAAACTATGATGAAAGAAAATGTGAATAGCATGAGAGATTACATCAGTTGAAGCTTTTGAATACAAACCAGGATGTGTGGCTCGCTGAGCAGTACGACGAATTGGTGCCCCTATTTGCAACTTCTCAAAAGGAGGAGGGCCACCACCGTCAGATTCCTGAGATACCCTTAGTGAAGAACGTGACAAACCTGCATACTTTTTGTTCATTTTCCATTCTTCATAAAGTGATTCAACAACACCTCCAATAACAGTTATCACTTTGGGGCTCAAACACACTATTCCACAATGTACTAAAATTCGATTTTCCAAACGAACCTGCCAAGCAAACATATATATATGAAAATCATTTCCTACGAAAAAGTTGAGATATTTAGGAACATACAAAGATTATGTATAAACCAAAATGGCTACATTTCTTATAAAAATGAAATTACAGATCATGAATATGGAATCATTCATGATAAACACTTAACAAAGTACCAAAACCGAAAAATACCTTAGTACCAGGAACAACACTATCAATATCAATAGATGGTATTAGGGAGTACTCTATAGCAGTAATTTCAACATGCCCATCTGTAAGGCCAAGTCTAAGCAACCGTCTATTACTTGAACCCGAAAAAATTTCCATACTACTCACAGATATGTCTCTCACTGACGCCACCTATTTCAAAAAAAAAATGCAATTCAAAGATTGATTACTCCATTTTCTCAAAAACTGAACATGGCATTATACGACATGATACCTGAAGGACTTTAGGTCCTTGCAGATGAGACACTTTCCGGAGAGAAATGGGGTCGGGTAAAGATTTGCCGCCGACTGATCTAAGGTCGGTGTTGAGGAGCTCCGATTCAACGGAGTTTGCGATGGTGGAAGCGTCAGCGTCATCGGAGAGGGCTGATTGGATGCTGATTAAGGCGTGTAGTTGATCGATTTTGCCGAAGGACCAGCCTCGGCGTGTTAGGGTTTCGATCACTGCTTCAGGAGAAGCTATTTTGTTAATAATGAAGACTTCTCCCTCCATTTTTAGCGCCTCGTTGTTTCGATCGAGTATTCTAAGGAAACGTTTGATTTTTGTATATTTATTGAATGGGCCTAAGCCCATTATAATTGAAACTTATGCTTTTCGCACATATAGATGAACAATCTGCTATGCGATAATTGCACAAATACTTTACAATATTTAATCTATGAAATTGAATTTGTTTATTATAAATATAATTTATAATATTTTAGTTATATGATTATAATTTTTAAATTTATGGATATAAATTTTTAATTTATAAATTTAATTTATATTTATTTATATATATTTATATGTTGTTTTATGTTTATATTTGTTTAATATATAAACATAAAATAATATATAAATAACATATAAATAATATTTAAAAATATATAAAGAAAATACAAATAAATCATTATATTTGTAATTTTTATTTTTCGCACTGTCACTTGAAATTTTAGAAAGTATGGGTTGAAATTTTGAAGTTGAACGCAGTGATTCTATAAATTCTTCGATCAATATATAAACATGAAATAACATATAAACAAATATAAATAACATATAAATAATATTTAAAAATATATAAATAACATACAAATAAATCCGTATATTTGTAATTTTTATTTATTGCACTGTGCACTTGAAATTTTAGAAAGTATAAGTTAAAATTTTAAAATTGGGTGTACTCATTCTGTAAATTCTTATTCAGCCATGAATATGTTTATCCCCCCTCTGCTATTCCTAAACACTCTGTTCGGTATAAATGAATTCCAAATATTTTGTGGAATTCATTTGCAATTTTACATTTTTTCTATTTAGAAGACAAAAAAAACAAAGAATTTAATTCTAATAATTAAATTCTATAAAATTGAAGATAATTAGCTCAATTTCCACAAAAATAGTTGGAATTTGTAAATGAATTTCAAAAAAAATTACATACCAGTAATGCCCATTTTCTTTATAAATTACACCAAAATTACCCTCTATTTGTCTAAACATAATTCACATCATTTACTTCACTCTCTCCTTCCTGAACTCATTTCATCTGCCACCACTCTCTCCTTCACATCTCCTTATTTGATCCGCCACCAGTCTCTCCCTCCTGTCTTCTTCAGCTTCACGCCTGCACTATTTGTTTCCATGTTTGTTTCTTCTTGTCTTGCCCTTGTTTTTTGTTGGAATGGAATTTTTTCTATTGTCTTTTGACATTTTGATGGTTTGCTTGTCGTAATTGTCTGGTTGTTTTCTTGGATGATAAAATTGATGAAAATAATGAATGAATGGATTTGTGAACTGATTTGGAACAATTTTTGCTATTTGGCATGGGATCGCGTGATTGAAAGCCCCTGAGATTCTTTGCAGCTTCATAAAATTCATCCTTAAAATTAATTTCTATGTGCAATCATGAATTTCGTGATCTCTTATCCTAAGCTGTCCAGGGGTGGGGTATTAATTGTCCTTTTTTTCTCTCTTTTGAGCAGGGTTGTTCACAGTACACGTCTACTTCCAGTAAAATTCAATTTTTTTTACTAATATTTTTGTAAAAATTATTGCATGTCACAGAAAGTGGTAAATATAAATAGACAAGAAAACAAAAATTCATCTATTCTTTCTGCCTTGTTTGGATTCAAACACTTGAAATTCAACCTACAAAGTTGCTCCTGTATATATATTTCTTTGAAGTAGAATCTTCAATTCTGCCTTTTGCATGCCCTGATTATAAGTAATTCAGATAACAAGGTGGAAGATAACTTTTTTTTTTATACTAGCTCAAGTGGTGGAAAATAACTTAACTGTTTGAAACTAGTTTTAAGTAGTTAAATCTGTGCGTTATTTACTTTAAGTTTTTGTGTTTGACTCTTATTGTAACTAAAAAAAAATAGGAAGATAGAAAAAGATAAGTTAGTACAAGGATAAAAACCGAAAATTATTACAAATGAGTTTCATGATGTCATATGAGTATTGTTATCTAATTTGCAATTATTGATTCTATTCATATCAGAAACTTTTATTCTGATACTTGTATAAAAGTTCTATGTCTCTACTTGGATGTTTGATTTCCCATTGTTATTAGGGTCAATGCAAAACTGTCTTTGTAATTTGGTGATGGCAGGAATGCCACTGAAACATTTCTAGTCTATCATTTCTCATGATGTATACTCTGCAATTTTTACATGCAATTGATGTGATAATTTATTTGTTAAATTCAGGAACATGAGAGATATTCATAGAAATGCTATTGCATCTTTTGTTGCATATGCTCGATATTTGATTTTCTTGCTACGTCTTCGCCGATATATTGAAAGACCATTGTAAAACTCTAACAATAAACATAATAACTA
>CAODLS010944059.1:0-11859 GCA_948243855.1 Flueggea neowawraea | reverse complement strand
TGGGCGTTCGAACATTTGTAATGAAATAATTAACGGAAAGATAAAGCAAAACACTCGAGAGAAATTAAAAAAAAAAAGGCTAAAAAGTCAAAGAGGAAAACCGAGTTATGAGTAAGACTTTGGATTGGTACTTTTCTTCACAACGAAGAAGTTGCTTTTGTTCAATGTTGATTCAGCCTCCAAAGTGGCCAATTGTAGACAAGCCTAGTAGATCCTTGCTTCAAACCACAGCAACAAAACTCATACATATTCTTTGTCACCTAAGCTTTCTTCTTCATCATGCATTTCATTTTCTCTACTAGTGCCAATTTGACGTGGGTCGCCAGCCATACGATATTAGTGCCTTCTATTATTTTATGTACCATATTACAAAGTAATATTGTTCTTGTTAGACGTATTGTTGATGCACATTATTTTATTTTTAAAAAGACGTTTTAATAATGTAAAATAATAAGTAAAACTCAAATTTATTTGTAAGTAACTCTTAATTTTAAGTTTTAAACGTTGTGAAAAATATAATATATTACTTGTAGATTTTTTTAATGCATTTTTGTGCAACTAGCAATTCTCATTATCTAAAATCCCTACGTGTTTTCATGAGCAACGACAAATTTTTTTAATGCGATTAAAAGAAAATCTCAGTGAATATTTTTTCCCCTTTTTAATGACGTATACGTTGAAGCATTACTTCTTTTTCTCTTTCAGCTTGGTATCTTAGTCAATCATTCATTACCTTTTGCCTAATTTTTTCAAAATTCATTACCAATAGACAATCGATTCTATCAAAAGCTAATGCTTAATGCATAAGAAAGTTTGCATGTGTCCTAACTTTTTACAAGATTTATTTTATTTTTTAACAACCCTCAATTTCTCATCTTTAATTGCCACAGCTGGTAGTCTAAGTGGTAGGCATCCCCTGTTGACGCGTAAGTCTAAGGTTTGAGCCGAGTGACATACCTTCTCGTGTTAGATTGAAACCAAGAAAAAAAAATTCTCATCTTTAATTTTTTTTTCTTTCATCCTTATCTATTTTGTACCCAAGTTAAAAAAAAAAGTACACGTTATCATATTTATGAGTCACATCAAATGGGCCTCGGCCCATCAAAAACTATCGGATTAGTAAATGGGTCCACCCTATAGAAGCCCCCCTTTAAAATGGCAACCGTTTAAAAGTTTGTGGTAATTAAGGGTTTTTGCCGTGGCACGAAGTGGCGAATTAGGGTTTTAGCTATAGAGAGAGAAGCGAGCAAGTAAAGGCAGCAATGGATCCTTCATCTCTTAATTCAACGGAATTGCAGAATTTTCTCAAAGTGAGTTATATGAGCTCGCTTCATATTCGTGAATCTCTTTGCGATTCCAATTTCGCTTCTTTTTATTTATTTTTGTTTGCGATTTTGCTGGGTTTAAGTTACTAGATTAGGTTGTAGTGTTACAAGCTTGGTCATTTAGCATTTGCTAGGCGAGGTTTGTTGATGGGTGCAAATTATTTGCATATTTTGTGGTTACTGATGTTGGTTCGGTATGATTTGGTGTAGAAACTGAAGGTTTCTTCTTATTTCATGATTGTGGTTTTGCGATTTTCTTTATAACTTCTCCCTATAATCTTTACCCTTTTCTCGGTTGAATTGTGCGGAAGCATTGAAATGTGATTGCAATTGTTAATTGATATTTAGTGACAATTCTATTGAGAGCTGTAAAAGCTTGGCTTGGCTTAGAAATCAGAAATATATGCATTTGATGAGTGAAAAAAAACTATTTTTATAGGATTTTGTTTATCGTTCGCCTACATTTGAGATGTGCAGCAGGGGTGTGTTGGGCGTTCATGTGTGGGAGCTTATAATAAAATTCGATTTCCTCTGCAAAGGATTCAGAATTTCCTTAAGATTTCATCTGTATGGAAAGTTTTAACGTGTTAGGACAGGAGCATCTACCGTATCTTGTAGAATGGAATAATGTGGAAATTACGTAGCATGTCATCAGCAATTGTAGTTGGTTTGGTGTGTGTTAATTTTGATTTCGCCATGACTGTGTGATTTTCAGTTCTCGAATTCTGAACTGCTTTGCGGTTATGCAGCAAGAGAAGGAAAAGGCGATGGTTAACGAGATGGTAGCAAAACTTGCAAGTGTGTGCTGGGACAAGTGCATTACTAGTACACCTGGGAGCAAGTTCAGCTCAAGTGAATCTAGCTGCCTTTCAAATTGTGCTCAGCGTTACATGGATATGAGCCTCATCATCATGAAACGCTTTCAGTCCCTGCATTGAAGTTAAGAGAGCATTTGGATTCCTCCCATGGAGATTATTAGATGCAACCCTTCTTTCATGTGCACTACATTTTAATATGAATTTTGAATCACTTGAGATACTCTTCAACTTGTGGATTTTCCTGTTATTTGATGGAGCATAAATGGAAATCATTTTTGCATTCGGGGATTATCTTGGTTGTGATCTTGAATTTACTAGAGTCTGTAGACATGTAAATTGTTGGTGGCTGAAAAATGCATGTAATTTACTTTATAAGTAAATTTTGACCAACCCTTCCCCAGATGCGCCGTTGTTCTCTCGTCGCATTATGTATTGAAACAGTAATCTAGCAGTTCTTCATCAGCTTAAGCGAAGTTATTAGTCCTCGTCCTTTTTCTGTAATATTTAGTGTTATTGGTCAATTCTAACTCTTTAACACCAGCAATATGCAAGATGTTGAGACTGAAGTTTCGTGGCATTAATAAACACCTTTTTTTTGACAACGGTGGCATTAGTAGAGCTTAAAAGACGAACCTGTGACAATTTAGACAATCTAGAAAAACTAGAAGCAGACGAGGTTAGCTCTCAAGAATTGCGAAATGAAAAAGAAAAGGAACCGGTTTGCCAGAATTGATTAATCTTTAAAAAGAGATTATATACTAAGAGATTATATACTATCTTCTTTGATCCACAGGCCACAAGCCTCCACTCAGAAGCTCATTATAACACAGAATTTGTAGCCAAGACTTCTACCAGAACCCAGAAATCTCAGCTAAGTACAATTGATCGCATTACTTCACACAAGCAATTACCTGCCCCTGGACATCAGAATTCCATCAGTACAATCCACGCATGCCACTCTTCTTGCATTTTTTGTTTTCCTCTTTTTTTTCCCCATTTTTTTCTTTTCCTTTTTTTTTTACAAAATTTGTTTGCCTTACTCCATGAGAATGTTTCTTTCAATTTTACAACTTGGTGTTTGTCTGAGATTGATGAGTTCCTGATGCCAAGTTGCTGGCGCTTCCATCAGTGACCCGCCTTGATTCGCCACCTCCAGCTGCTGCAGCTAGGACATCAGGCGATAAATCCCAACTCCCACTTTTTCTTCCCAAACTAGAGCGCCTAGAATGTAAGACGCTACGCCCTTCTGAACCTTGCGCTGGCAGAATCCTACTTAAATCAAGGGAAGCATCAGCCAATCTACCATTCTCATCCAAATTGTCATCATGTCTGACTGGTTGCTGATACTCGTCTGCCTCGCCTGCAGCTCCATCCCATACTGGCTTCCTTCCCACCTCTATGTCACCATTGGATTTTTCTGTGTTTGTACCAATAAAACCACCACCAACTGTCCTTGGTGGAATTTCAGGCTCCTTTGAAACTCTCGCCCTTAACTTGTTTTTAGATGGAGGAATGCTTGAGCAGAATACCTCCATGAAGTTCTGAATAATTCCTTTGTCAAATGGGTTGGGCAGTCCATCATATCGGTATCTAAAATTTTCGTAAGTAGACTGCCAAGAACACACCAAAACAGAGAGGTTAAAGCAAATTTAAGAGCAGATGCGATCACAGAGTACTTAAAAGTTAAACTGATATCTTTTCTATTATAAAATGAATCCAATAGAAGAAATGTACTAAGATGAAACAAAATATAGCACAGATTCAAATGTATTATGATTTGAAGAGTTTCTTACTTGGTTTTTACTGGTAAGGTACGAATGGAACACAGTAAGGCCACCAACAAACCAAACCGAAATAAAGGTGTAAACTACTAGTGCAATAGAGGCAGGGGTCTTGGACATTGCTTTCCAGATTGATTTCTCCTCACTATTCATAATTCTCTTGATGTAGACCCAGCAAAAACCATGGACATATAAGCAAAGAATTGTAGTTGTGAATACAAACATGAAAAAGAACCGATAATTCCGCTGCAAAACAAAAAAGAAGAAAGAAATGCAATACAAAGTCAGCATCATCACAAGTACACACTTTTCTGAGAATTTCTTCCGGAAGATAACCTGTTGTATGCAATTTATGCCAAAGCCAGACATTGAACTGAAAACGGTTAGATTAACGATAATTTTGAGAAGCACTAATTGGAACACACACAAAAGATGTGGTGATAGTATCTGTTAATGAATGCAATTTTCAACATTTTCAAGACGATAGAACTACGATTTCTAGAAGGCAGTGAAAAGTCACATGATGTCTTGTTTGCAAAGGTCCATTGACTATCACTAGCAGGGGCACTGCATCATGATGCATTGACGGTTGATAAGGAAGCCATGAGCTTTTTTTCATGGGTGGGGGAAATATATCCCTTTATTGTTTACAATGAAAATGGATATGATAAAAATGGAAAATAGCAACCCAGAAATAATGGGATAAATGATGCAAAGTTTCCATAAGAGTTATAGAGGGAAAAAAGTATTGGTTAAGAGAAAAATAATTACCAATCCGATGCACTGACCAACCCAAGGGCAGTGATGATCAAATCTCTGCACACAGTTATTGCATATTGAACAGTGAGAACAACGTGGAGGCCTATAAAGCATGCAAGTATCGCAATACTTGGTTTTCACCACTATCCCATTTATTACAACATCCTTCTTACGTGGCAGACGGAAAGGCGGAGTTTGGCCAGCTGCAAGTTCAGTCTGTCCATCTAAAGCTTCTGGCTCTGGAGGATGGGCATTACGAGGTATTATACCTGGATCTCTTCCAGAAGTCAATAAAAGAAATGCTAAATCCTGCAGAAAAAGAAAAACAAACGTTAATGAATTCACTACTGAAGCGGTAAACATGAAGTGCCTTTTGCTAGCCAGTTTCAATCATTATTGTCGGACTATGTTTTGTGACAAAGCTTTGAATTTTTCTTAGAATACTCTTCCCAGTCGATAATAAATATGATAAATCATGCAAATCGCATAAACATTCATCTTTCTCTCAGCTCCTCAGACACCCAATTAAACAAGGGAATTGCAATCGAAAAGAAAATAAAAGGCAAAGAAAGTTCTTCTTACTAATTAAAGAAAGAAAATAACTCACGAATAATGTCAGAGCAACAACAAAGACTACTATTGATATGCCCCAGTGATTTGGAAAATCATCCATCAGTTTTCTTGCCACAAAGACACAGAAAACAGCAATGGGAGCAACAATAAGGAATATGGTCAACAAGAGGGATCTTGCATCAGGTCCAAATATAAGCCTCCCCTGAAGCAAGAATACCTGCAATCATTATAGCCAAGTCATAAGAGTCAGTCATCATGACAATGTAGCACAAAGGACAATGTAGCACAAAGACCAAACAGAATGATGACCCAGAAAGCAAACAGAGCATATAGCATAATTTGCATATGCGGTTACATCTCTGAAATCCCACGGCTAAGGGCTTGAATAAAGGTGGTGCAATTCAAAGCTCATTTCCCCTTATTGCAAAGTTCATATATTCGGTAGCAAACACTTTTTTTCCCTTGAAAAAACAAAAAGATTAAGGGTTTCTGTAACAGACGAATCAATTCATACTACGGCCTATAGAGACAGAAAATTACTGTAAAATAATCTATGAAGAAGAACTACATCTGAAGCTGAAATAACCAACTGATCCATGAAAAATAATTGAGCTAAAATCAAGCTAAATTTAGTTCACTTGCTTCAACAAGCTGACTCATACCCAATTCACAGTCGATCAACAACGTCCAAGGTAACAGACCAGTAACAAAGAACATGAATCCAAAAAATAACTCAAATTTTTCTGCTAAATTAGCAGCTACAAAATTGAAGTCAACACTTTCACTCAGAACCAATATAACTCCAATCTTTATCTACGTTTCCCTCCTTCTATTATCGAACTTGATAGAAAAATCTCCCATCAAAGATCATGCTTGGCTAAAATTTATCAAAACCCTAAAATCAGAATAAACAGCAACTGAAACTGAACAGAGTAAATAACATTAGCTTACATTACTGCCTTTCCAAGCTTGGTAAGTCCTAAGCCGAGACTTCTCATACTGGCCTCCAGAAACCTCTCCGGCAGCCGGATCAGGTGGTGGCGGGACCACATACATCTCTCTCATCCCCTCTTCCTCTATTTTCTCTCTCAAAACGTGCAAAAAGATTAAGTACCCACGGGGGAGAGAGAGAAAGAACGGTCAAAAATTGCAAATTGAAAGGAAAAAAAGGAGTGGGTGAAAGGAAAAGGCAAGAAAAGGCGGCTCTTTTTTTATGTAATAAAAGAGAGGGCTATTTGACTTTCCCTTCCCAATTCGAAAGAAGGCCAATTCTTTCTTATTCAATCACCACCAATTTGGCTCTGTTCTGTAGGGTCATTATTGTGTGGAGTGTTTATTATTATTATGAGGTGTAAGATTCTGGCCAACTAACACCACCACCGGCGTTATTGGGTGTTTAACGGTCGCCGTCAACGGAGGTCATGTGCCATCGTGGCAGTAGAAATTTATTTGGAGCATTTATTGTTATTATTATTATTATCTTACAAACTGGTGAACGTATATTCCTTTTTCAGACAAAAACTCAGACTGATTCCTTCGCGGAGCAAAACTTGGGATTCTCATGCTCGTCACTGACGCCTCTGACTTGGCATCTTCCTATTGGTGGCTTCTTCTACATGACGTAAAGTGTTTAGAATTTCAATATTTTTTAGTACAATAATTTGCTATCAATTTGAGATTTAATATAGTAGACTAATGTACTATTTATAGGACTAATATCTATTTTCTAAACACTAGTTAAATAGTCTATGATGGACTTGTTTCTTGGTAAGATTAAATAGGAGTATATTCTTTAGAAAAATGTTTTATTAAAAAATTAATATTTCTATGACATATATTTTATTGATTTAAAAAAAAAAAAACGGTTAGAATAAACGATATAATTTTCTCCCTCAAATACTGCAGAGAGTATAAATAAATTTTTTAATATTATATACCCTATATATAATATTACCGGTTCTACCAAAATTTAAATTAAAGTGATTTGTTTAAGAGATTTAAACTATCGTACACTTAAACCATAAGAATTTAAGAGTTAACTCCGCCGACAGTGAGAAAGGGCAAAAAGGGTCGCAATCAACGTGGTAGTGGATGTGTGGGGTGGTGGTGTTGAGACGGCCACGATTGAAGGATTCCAAGGCAAAGTAAAAGACACAAAGATATGCTGTTGTACATAGCATTTGAATAGAGCGCAAATGGACTTGGAAACACAAACTGCAATTTTCTCTTAGGCTCCTTTTTTGTAATTTAGTGATCAAAATGTTTTACGTAGGGTTCGTGTTTTGAAAATAGAATTAGATCAACAAAGAGCTATGAACATTTGCCCTTGCTGAGTAGTCCGGGAATTAGTTTATTGTTAGTGGTTGATCTTGGAACCCGTGTATGATGCTAGATTTTTTCAACTCAAATTAATAAATAGGTATTATTGCACGTCACTACCACTATCAGTTCCAACCAAATATTAATGGGAAAAATTCAAATTTATACTAAATTAAAATTTAAATTTTGATAAATGCCATGTAAATTTCTAATGCCAGATAATGACAATTAAATTTGGAAAATATCATTTTTGTGAAAAATAATGATATTTTTGAGAGAAATTGATTTTTTCGCAAATATAAATTTCAAGGAAGCAAAAAATATGAACTCCCAGAATGTATCTGATTGTCTCCAAATATATCCGAATGTCTCCAAATATATCCGAATGTCTCCAAATACATCCAAATGTCTTCAAATCATAATTTTTTTATAAAAAAATTTATTCAATAAATTTTTGATATAATATTTTCCAAATTAAATGTGTCCAAATTATAATTTTTAATGTAATGTTTTCAATTTTTTTGTTAATCTCTAAAATGTATCCAAATTCCAATTTTCTATATTTTTTTTAAAGTGTCATAATGTATCCAAATTTCAATTTTTATATAATGTTTTAGTATCCAAATGTATCCAAATTTTTATTTTTATATAATTTTTTAGTATCCAAATATATCCTAGTATCTCTGAATGTATCCAAATGTATTCATAAGTCTTCAAATGTATCAATCCCTGCACAAAATCAATATAATTAAAAAAAACATAGTATTTTTTCTCTTAAACAATTTTTTTGAATTTTTTTAAACATAATATTTTTTGTGTAATCAAATAAAATTGACAAAAATCATCATAAATATACACATTAAAAAGTATTTTTTGATATTAAACAATAATAAAATGAATTTTCTAGATTTTTTTTAAAAACAAGTATATTTATGTAAATTTTGAATAAGACACAGAAGGGAGCAACTAGAGTCTGGAAAACCCTAGCCCCGTCTTGATTGGACCCGCCACCACGACCCTGTTGTTCGGTCACACCTGCAAATCAACGAAGACAAGAACAAAACATAGGGCGAGGAAGAGATTCGATGTCGTCGCCATGGATCTCCCTCATTGGAACAAAGCGAAGCTGCGCCGCCCTTGATTGAATATGCCTCCACGACCCCTGAAGTTTGGTCACACCTACAAATTGACGAAGACAAGAACAAAACAAAGGGTAAGGCAAAAATTTAACATTGTTGCCTTGGATCTCAGTCGCTGGAACGAAGCGAAACTGCGGAGATCGAGGTGAGGCTGACGGAGATCGAAAGCAAGGGCAGACGCTAGGTTTGTGAGGGCTGCAGAGGTGCTAGGATTTGAGGGGCGACAAAGATGCTAGGGTTTGTGAGAGATGAGAGAGAGACTGCACAGAGGAGAGAGAGAGGAGAGAGAAATGAGGTGAGAGAAAAAATTGATAAAATTAAATGATAAATTAATTTTTATTTGCTTGAATGTGGTATTTTCAACTGTAAAATTCAGATTATGTTATTTTTAAAACTGAATTTAAAAAAATTGACATTTTAATAATTAAAAAAATATATTTTTATTAATTAAAATTAAACCTTTTACACTAGTGTTTCACATAATTAACTCAATATTAATGAATTGGAGCAGCTGAGTCCAATGTTTACAAATTGATTGAGCTGTCGTCTAAACGACTAGGCCAAGCTTGATTTAGGCCCAAAAGATGAACAGCGGAAAAGGTTCTACCGGAAGTCGAACCCAGGTCGCTGGATTCAAAGTCCAGAGTGCTAACCACTACAACATAGAACCGTTGATTAGTTTTTGTAGACATTTAGTTTTCAAGTTGGGTTATTCTGTCAATTTCTCCAATCATAGAGATGGCCAATTTCATGAACTGATATCTCTACGATCCCCACGCTCCGTTGCTTTCTGTGAAAATAACAAAATTTCCGGCAAATGCGATATCCTTTTACATATCTTGTAATCATTTTACTCATTTGTCTTATTTTCAACTAAGCAAACAAAGTGGAATGCAGCAACAGCTGGTTGGTTCACTTGTCTCATCTTGGTCTTCTTTGTAAAAATTCTCAAATCACACAATCTGATTACTCATTTCTTTACATGTACTCACATCATACTTGTTTCTATGAACTGTATGTCTGTATGTTTTGGGTGTTTTTGTTCTTCTCAGTTCAATTTTCCCATATGGCCTAGCTATCTGTTGCATGAAACTATTTTTAAGATGTGATGAAAGAAAATGTGCCAAATTGAACCCACAAATGATGGTGTGAAGAGCCCAATCGACACGTATTCGGAAAACCACGACCCAAAAGCAAGTTCCTGCAATCTTTCTTTTCTTTTTGTTCTTTTTGGTGCCCCTAAGGAGTGGAGAATTAAATGAATCCACTCTTGATATTAGTTATATATGTACATATTGCTAGCCAATGCAATCATCTTGTGACTAAGTGAACTAGTGAAGCATGCACAGTAACCCACATAATTTATTAGCTATCACTATCACACCCGCCATGAAAACAAAATCCTAATGTGACTTTCTATTCTTCCATTCTTTCTACCAACAAAAACCAAAACATTCCAACTTCTACCAATACATTATGGATCAAGACATCCACTCAAAGCGAATTTTCCTCAATAACTATTTTTTTTTTGATCATATATATCAAGAAAATCCTGATAGTGTTAAAAATTAGTTTAGTAGTCCGCATTAAAAAATCGAGAATTTAAAGTTGTACTAATATCTAAGTACCCTACCAAAGATATAAAGTATAAAAAGCTGTATCAAATTGGTGTAGAAAAGATAATCATAAAGGAAAACAAAAGTGTGGATTCTTTAAACTTATGCCTTTCATTAAAAAAAAAGTGTGGTAGTTCAGGTCAATAATCTTACAAACTTCCCGCACTTACGAAAACTAACAAAACCTTGTATCGCACCTAAGTAATACACCTGCAACCCACGACCACCAAACCAATCGCTCCATCAGGACCGTCCGTACACTCTAATACAAAAATATCTATACCTTTTGAACTATTAAAATAATAATCATGCTTAATTATACTAATCATAAATGATCTATTCCATTGTACATATTTTATTAAATTTTTCCAGAGATTAGAGGAGATATATGTGCACTAATTAGCATATCTTATCCTTTCAGGTGGTCTATAATATTCTACCTTCCACCTAACACACTTGAAGACATTTCTTTACTTATTAAAACCACCAAAAGCAATCCCAACAATGTTATTAAATGGCGCTTTTGTCTTTATTTTGGCTATTAGTGCAAAAACTTACCTCTCAAATGACATCAATGGAGGAGTGGAAGGAGATTCAAAGATCGGTTTTATTGCATAAACTAGTGTAAGATAGTTAGATACATATATGTGTCATGAGAACCAACAGTGAGACATGTGAGAATGTGAAGTTATTTTTGAATCAAACTGTACACGCGTGCCAGTCAAAAGCTATGGTAGATAGAACGCAACAACGTTAAAATTCTTTAATCTTGTCTAGCTTTCGAATCGGCTACAAAGATTATTGAAATTTTGAATGGAAAATGAAGTCGATGAATTGGCATTGACACTTCATCATATCACACCAACATGCAATAGTGCATGTTTGCCTCATTTAAAACACTTGTCAAACTCAATGACAAGGCGCGGTGGATCCATGCAAAATAATTGATGTGTTAGAAGACGAGGTAAAAGATAACTCATACACTTCATATTTTCTTCTTTTAAATGCACTGAGACGTCTTTTTTTTCTAGCAAATTTTGTAAGTTTAAAACCTAAAATAGATAATACTTCAGCAGGGTTGAATATGAAGATTATTAGGAATATAGTCCGCATCCATAATTAATGTTATATTCTGTCTTTTCTATTAATGAATGGAAGCAAAATGTGCAATTATTGGAACATTCAAGCCAAAACTGAAGAAATGGTGAAGAAACTCATGATAAACTTTCCTGTTATAGTTGAATTTGGTCAACACTTGAACAATACATGTCAAGTAATGAAGTGATTAGGGTTAGAGGGTTAGAGAGTGACAAATGGGGTGCATCGAGAAAACGGCAGAACCCAACAGAAAATGATAAAAAAATTAAAGAGATTGAAATAGGGGACGGTCACGTGAAAAGGAGGAGGTTTAGTGTGGGAGAAGTTTTTCAAGCATGTAAAGTAAGCCGGTTAGAATCGTAATTTTCACTTCATGTAGGGACAAGACGTTGAGTTGGCATTTGATGCACACATTTTTGGTACCACAAGTA
>CAODLS010943868.1:0-13903 GCA_948243855.1 Flueggea neowawraea | reverse complement strand
TTAGGTTTTATTTAAACTCTGTTTATATTTCAGACTTTTTTAAAATTTCTTTATAACTTGTTTATACGTTGTTTATATATTATTTATAGGTTGTTTATATGTTATATATATATTGTATATATAATGTTTATATGTTGTATATATGTTGTTTGTATATATTATATATATTTATATGTTGTATATATGATACGTACAAGTTACAAACATAGCATAAACAAATTATAGAATTAATACTTGTATGTTTTGCATCTCTGTAAAAGATATAAAAGTCACAAATATAGAATAAATAAGTTATAAATCTAGTATATACAAGTTACAAACATAGTATAAACAAATTGTAACACTAATATTTGTATATTCTGCATCTTTGTAAAAGATATACAAGTTAGAAACATAACATATACAAGTTAGAAACATAACATAAACATAATATATACAAGTTACAAACATAGTATAAACAAATTATAAAACTAATACTTGTATGTTCTGTATCTCTGTAAAAGATATATAAGTTACAAACATAGCATAAACAACACCATAATTTATGAAAAATAGAACAACACCAATAGAATATCAACAACATATAAACAAGAGTTGGTAAATTTGAAAATATGCATTTGTGAATTTGAAAAAATTGAAAAGTAAATATGTAATATACAAAAGTGGGTAGTACAAAATAAATATTGTAAAGTATCGTAGATCTATTGTACACAATATATAAATGTACACATGTTATATATATGTATTATATATATGTACACAATATATAAATGTGTGTGTGTGTGTAAGTATGTATTATATATATGAATATATGTATTATATATATGTAGCAGGTATGGGTAACGGATACGGGTACGAATATTACCCAACGAGTAAGGGTACGAGTATGGGTAGGATATTCCTATATTCATACCTTACCCATACCCGCGCAGTAAAATATGAATATTGTCCATATACATACTCATATCCAGTCAAACCGGGTAATACCTGCGTTGATTAGGTACGAGTAGGGCCGGTACCGGTCTTGTAAGGTATAAATTGACATTCCTTTGGGACACCTATAAACATCCATGCCCGAATCAACAAAATCACAAAATTAACATTTCAAGAAGAAACAACAACGAAGTAGGGTCTTTGGCTTGCTAGGAAAACATGTCGTGGAAAACTGTTATGGAGGACCAGGCATGTGAAAAACTTCACCCTAGGTGGTGTCTCAGAACTCCAACATTTATGAAAAAAGTTCTTCCAGGATGGTTGCAATGAGAAATTGAAAATTTGTGGGGAAGAATTGGATCAATGGGGTAGGGATTTGTCACATAAGCTGAGAGAGAGAATTAAAAGGCAGAAACTTATAACTGATTCAGCTCGGGTCGTAGACATGTAGGGGCAGTGGAGATGTCGAAGAAAGCATAGATTGAGTTGCACCGTTTGTTGAAGTGTGAAGAGGATTTCTAGAAACAGAGATCCAAGATTTTCTGGCTTCATTCTAATGACCTCAACACTAAGGCATTTCACATTTCCGCCAAGGTCGGAAGAAGAAGAAATCAATTACTTCGCCTCAAGGGGATGGCGGAATGTGGTACGAGAAAGGTAATGGGATTAATAACAGGACTATTGACGTAGTGGAAACCTATGAAAACAAAGAGAGATAAATATTGAGTCCGTTTATTTACACACGAATAGCCAGAAACAATATTTTATGCCTGTTGATTCATAGATTACAAAACTCACAAATTTGGGAAAAAAAAGGTCTAATAAAGTATTCATCAAAAAAACTGAATGACAAAGTCGGCCAACAAAGCTTAAAAATCTGAAAAATGCAACCTTAACAGCAAAAAAACAAAAATAACCCCACTAAAATATTTAGGGCCTCCGAACAGTCATAAACAAATTTTTTGGGCTTGGAATTGGCTTTTAACAGAAGGTAGAGCTCGAAACAAGTTTCGATTTGATATCTTGTGAGTCTTGTAACTTATCACGGATCAAAAATTACAACCTTTTAAAGTTCTACTGGGTGATCGAACCCTTGTTGTTGAGTCAAATTCCTCCAAGTACTCCAAAGCCTGCTGGGCCGCATCAGTTATCGTATTGTCGCCAAAGAAAAATCATCCTGTGAGCATAAAACAATTAAGGTCAATTTTTCTTTGCAATGTGATCTACAAAATTGCAACGAAAATCTTGGCCAATCTCTTCAAGCTGGTCCGGAGATTATTTCTGAGAGTCAAGAGTGATTTTGTTGCCAAGAGACTTATAACATATTTATAATATCATCATCGCGAATGAAGTGGTCCTCATCATTTGGGAGACTACCCACAAGCCACTAGGCCCTCTATATTATTACTGCAACATTTTAATAAGTTTATAGCTGTTTTTTATAAGTAATTTCGCCAAATTTTATTAGTTTTAACTTGCTTAATGATGCAAACAATTCAAATTTATGCGTAGACAAGCTGTACCGTACGTGTTAGACGATGATGATGAATTGAATGTTACTCTAGTTCAATGTATGCGATGGATGGTACTATAACGAGAACTTCTAAAAAGAATTTTTATTGAGGATTTTTTATTAAATTAAGTAATGGAGACTCAAATTAAGTAATTCTAGCAATAATTAAGTAACAATCATATTTATTTAATATACCATAAAATTAAGTAATCGATCAAAATTAAGTAACCGATTAAAATTAAGTAATCAATGGCTAAATTAAATAACGACATCCAAAATTAAGTAAATTTTAGAACTACAATTAAATAACCACCTCTTAAAATTAAATAATTGAGACTGAAATTAACTAATTCGAATTTTAAATATTTTTTAAAAAATTCTCATTATAGTAGGACCAGCGTATGCAATAGTTTTAACACGATTCTTTGGCCACTAATGCGTAGCTTGCATAAACATGTCATTTCTTTCTTTTTTTTTGTTAACAGTGCTAGTCATTTCAAAGCATAGCCCTCAAAGGCCTAAAAGCACCCTTCCAATACATGTGCCCAAGTTATCCATATACCTTTCTGGCAAAAAGACGCCGAATCTGAGTTTAAACATCAAATAAATTACATAGGCGTATTTTATTTGTTTTCTTTATACTTTTCTATTAAAATTTGATATTCTTAATGTATATATAATATGTATAGATAAACATTATAAATTAAAGAGAGGGATCTTTCCTCCAAAAGAGAAAGTAATTTCTTAATTTTGTCAATTTATTTTGCAGGTACCTGTAATGCGTTGGCTTCCTATTTTTACATGGATTCGGCCATAATTTTGACAGATATTCAATTTCTTCAATGTCGTAACCTTAAGTGTGCTGCAACATTATAAGTAATGGGACTTTATGCAAATTCACTATTTTATAGATTTTACTTAATGAAATTTCTCAACTTATCATAAAAAGTAAATAAATAGTATTAAAAAAGGATAAATATATTCAAATGAAACTAAAAAATTATTTTTTTTATCACTATATTATAGAAAGTATTTTTATAATTTACAGGGATATTCATATATTCTAAATTGCTTCATAAGTAAAACCAATTTTTTGACCTATCAATTGATATTTTATTTATCAAAATGGTAAGAGACAACTAGCTTGCACTTTTTTTTTCATTACAACTAGGTTGAACATAATCTTCGATAAAGCGCTGCATAGGGTTAGCAAAACATATAAATATGTTTTGACAACTAGCTAGCTTAAAACTCCTGCAGATGCCATCAGTTTTAAAGCATTTTCCAAAGAAATTTTGTCTACTAGTAATTTTTTTTATTGAGAGAATGGTTCTGATTCAATGAAAAATCAATTGTTAATGAGAAATGAAAATGTAAACTAAGGACAATATATTTTGTCAAAGAAAAATGATTACGTTTTTAGTTTTCTATTAACTAATTAAATATTAATAAATAATTAAAACATAAATGAGAATATGATGTACTATGATTTGATTTCTGAACGAACTATTCCAGTTTCGAGAAAAAAAGTAGCATAAATGAGATTTTTTTTCCTCCAATGTTGACAAGACTCCGATCACAATCTAATAACAAATTCTACAAAAACAACGCTTTGAACCATCAACTATATATATATATATAAGTAATCATACATTTCAGATTAGTTGAATGAAGACAATATCTAGGACTAGACAAGGACCTGCAACAACTTGAACTAGTTGTTCCTCCTGAAATTTTATTTAATACACTTCCGTCTATTTCTCCATTCTCTCCCAACCCTAAAACCAAAAAGTCAGTTTCAATAGCTTGTATCTAACAAATCTCTTCTCTCTGCTCCATATTTTTCCCAGCATTAATCGACTGATGCTTCAAAAATGGATGCAAAGGAAGCGTAGTAAAACTGGGAAGTTCTTCGTGATTTCTAATTATCAAAAAGACGATTTTTTCTATTGCAAATTAAAAGTATATATTCTCATCTATTTAAACAGTTCAAGATTAGTTATAGTTTAGTCATTGTCAAGATTCTCTCACCTTTACCTATTAGTGGAGTCGGACTTGGGAAAGATAGGAGTCCGTTAAAAGTAAATATAAAAGGACTTAATGTTCAGGTATTGCACGATCGTTATAATGGTTGTGTGGACTCTTGCCTTGACTGAGCTTCCACTGGTTTTGCCATCGGTACAGCCACCACCTTTGTTTCTTCTAGGTTTGCCTATATTATCCTATTTCTTCTTTTCGTTTCGCTTTACATCCCGCTTTCCCAGGTACCCAACATTATGAGCAGTGCAGTTTGACGAACACTTTATGTTAGGTCCAAATGAGGTTTGAATTACTTGCTACTTCTCAGCCAGATAATATTATTTAAATTGTTGAATCAAAACTCTTTAATAAAATCTTTGTTATCTGATTGTTGGTTGCTGATATTCTTGCAACAAAATAGTATCAGAGCCCTTAAATATTAAAGACCTGTGAAACACTAAGATTCAATGATAAAGAAAAAGACATTTTTTTTTGTACTTAGAACAATCTAAAAACATTTTTCTACAAAGAGAGTCAACAAAAAGAGGAGATTTTTTGGATGTGAGCAAATGGAGAGAAAATGTTCCATGAAATTTAAAGTCTCAATAGAAGAAAAAAGAAACTGGAGAATTTTGCAGAGACGGTGCTCCTAGAAAAAAAAATAGAAGAATTAATCAAAAGGGAAGAAAAAATGGAAGAATATTGGAAAAAAAGCTCCAAGATCATTGTTTTGGGGGAAAAGTACTCTAATAATTCAAGGATTGATTGTGACGAGAAATGCATCATGTAGTGAAGAGAAGTGTTTTACAAATCTGAAAAAATAGGGAGAGATGTGCTCATGAAGTTGGAAAATGGCCAACTTTGATTTAAGGGGGAGTGTTAATGCAAGATTCAAACTTGGAAAAATCTTTGTTCAAATTTTATTTGCTTATCCTTCTGCTTTGAAGTTCTCAAATTCTCTAAAAACATTCATTTTCAGCCTTCTTTACTCCTGAAAAACATTAGTTTGGAGACGACTACAATACGATATTTACAAGCCAATTGGTAAATTAGCATTGATCATAGCGCTAGATGCTTTCCATATTGTGTTGGATCAGGCAATCTTCAAGTTCAAGATGTTATGGATTCTCATACATTAGGAGTTTGGACTTTTGAGAGTACAATTGGATAATTGATTTCATAGAGTGCTTTCATAGCTTGAAACTACATTGTAAATGAAGAAAAATGAAAACAAAATGAATGAGTAGTGGGAGTTTACAGGTATCTACCGTAGTATTTGTATTTAGAACATCTCTAATACTCTCTTTAAAAGCCTAAAACTCTTTAAAAATAAAGACTTAACTCAAAAAATGATGCTCAAATAAACTTTTTATATTCTATATATAAAGTAAAGATGATTATGACTATTTTTTAGAGCCAAATTTCACTCTCTATTCTAATATAATTTAAAACTTCTTATTGGTAAATTATATATAATTTTTAATCTACTTTACAAATAAAAAATTAAAATTTAAAGAGATGATTTTTATTTTCACTTTTTAAAATTTAAAATACTTTTTATATATGTAAAAAAATATTTTTTAAAATAAAAAACACCATTGGAGATGTTCAGATAGTTTCGATTTTGGTTAAACTGCCGCTCCTTAGTTGGAACAAAATGATAAAGAAAATTATTCATTATCCACGATCCAAGTATTTATTGTAATAAAGAGATGGAAATTTATGTCTCAATAACGTAAAACACATAGACACAGGGACTACACACAACAATTTTGTATTGGGAGCACTGTAACTGGAGAGTGTCCTTTTTGACACTTTCTGCCTCTGCTGTGTTTCCATTATTTCATGCCTTAAATCCCTCTCATAGAAGAAAGGTGAGCGTAGAAGAACTAGTCTTGCAGATTCAGCAATAGCCAAACTCAAGGAGATGTTATTTCACCAGAAACTTCAAGGATGATAGCACTTTGACGGTAGTTGTATATATCAACAGAGAAGCGCCGTCGAGGCTATTACTTTCCAAAGTTTCGGGACTGAGAATAACAAATCACCTAAAGCCGCAACAATTGCCTCAAAAAAATCCATCGACCAATACTAAAGAAGAGCTCGTAAAACTTCAATTGACAGAAGCTTGTGCTCCGTATAATTAGTAAATTAATCTATGCACGGAAGGTTCGCCAATCTTAGACAATTCTTATAGAGCAATAAAGGAGTGAAAAGTGATGAGAATCTTGTTTCCGCTTAAGAAGGAAATTTGTTTAATTGGATCTTATATAGGCAGAACATGCTACGAGGAAAGAGCAAGTCGGATGTAGTAGAACCAATCCACCTAAAAATTTAAGCCAATAGGTGAGGTCCTAGATTTGAAATTTACATAAACCTTTTTTTTCTTGTGTTCTTAGTAAATTCAAATTTAATTAGGCAATACTAATATTTGTGGGATTTGAATTTAGGTCATTTGACAACTTAAGAATCAATCCGGGCTGATAGGTGAGTCTCAAAATTCCCTAACAGGATGGACTCTTCAAAGAGCCACTTGTGGAAATCTTCTTTTCTGATACTAGCTAGATATTTTTAAAAAGAAAAAGATTTGAAGCTCGCAAATTGCACGGCTTTATTCTTAAACGATTTGGGATTCACATCTTTATCAAACCTAAATTCCGTGTTTTTCTTTTTGCGAGCCAACCACACAACCAATGGCAGAGCAATGTTATTCGAATCTCCACCACTGCGCACAACGGTTTGAATCACATATTTATAAACCGTTCATTGCAGATCCTCCGCATAAGTGGCTAATATTCGACGTAGATGAGCTGAGAATCATCCTGATTGTTGATATGGTGTAAAGGACGTTTGAGCCGCGAGTGGTATTTGGTAATTGGTTGGTCAGGAGGGGCTGCGGATCAGGTCACGAGGTCATTTCGTCATGTTCCACATTTACGTGTTAACGAAATTACCAAGGAGAAAAACTATAAATTATGCGTTGTTTCTAATGAAGATCATGATGGAGTCCTTTTGTAAGATACCAACAAAGATTTATAATGGAATTGTGATGAAGGACGAGAAAATCAAGAAATTGATTTCTTTAATATTTTGTATTACTTTAATATTTTAATTATTAGTGTAAATCTTGTAGGATTAGTTAACGATGATTTTTGGCGGCACCCTACTTATACTATAAGTATATTCCTATTTTATTTAGGTTGCTTATTTTTGTTTGATTAGCTTTCCTTAGTGTGCCGACTTAGCTACAAAGTTGTTTTCTATTTGATTTAGGTTTTCTTAATTAGGGTTAGGGTTTTATGCCTATATAAAGGCATCTACGCTATGCAATAGGGAGTTATTTTTTTATATAATATTGTTTTGGCATGAACGCATTTTCTTCCTCTTTAAATTTCGGTATTTTTTATTGAATCAACGAATTTTGATGTCTATTTTCTGCGTATTCGCAGAATCAACAGGCTGTAGAATAGTTGTTTCCAGTATTCGTACGCGAATCAATAGACTCAATTAGTTATCTTTTATTTTCATAGCTTCCGCTACATCAAATTATCATCTTTTAGAAAGCGCGGACCGATAACTAATTATATATAGCTTTTTGAGAAATAAACAGCGATACATTGAATCTTGGAGAGGGAGATAAAAAGATGACATCCACTCATATCACCGTTTTGATAATTCACTTCATATATCTTATATTAATTATAAACAATTGTTGCCTTCTAAGTTTAAAACTAGCTTGCACCTTTTTTCCATTACAACTTGGTTGAACTTAATCTTCGATGAAGTGCTGCATAGGGTTTGCAAAACATAAATAAATTATGTTTTGGCAACTAGTTAACTTAAAACTGTTTGCAGATGCGATCAGATCTGAAGTATTTTCCAGATAAATTTTGTCTACTAGTATTCATTTGTTTATCGAGACCATTGTTGTGATTCAATGAACAATCAATTTTTAAGACCACTTGATCGGAGCCATAACCACAATGAGAAAGGAAGCTCGAAACGAAGGACAATATTTTTTGTCAAACAAAAGAAAAGCGAGCATGCTACATGTTATATAGGGAAACGGCATATATTTAAAAAATATTTGTTTTGTTTTGTTTTATTTAATTAAATATTAATAAATAATTAAAACACAAATGAGATGAATATAATCTATCAAAGCTGACAAGACCCCGGTTACGGTCTAATAAGAAATTCTAGAAAAGAAACCCTTTGAACCATCAACTATATATATATATATATATTCATATATTTAAGATTAACTGAATCAAGACAATATCTAGGACTTGACGATGACCTACAACAACTTGAACCAGTTATTCCTCCTCAAAATTTCATTAGTTCCTCTCAGTTAAAAATGTAGATGCACTTCCGTATATTTCTCCTTTCTCTCCCAACCCCAAAAGCATTAAAGTCACTTTCAACAGCGTATATTTCTATCCAAACTTCATCTCTCTTCAACATATTTTTCCAATTCACTGATTGAGTGATACTTCAAAAATGGAGGCAGAGAAGAGTAGTGTAACTGGAAGTTCTTGATGGTTTCTGATAATCAAAGAGAACTTCTTTTAAACTACAGGTATAATTCTCATCCGTTTTAATAGTCTGATACTAATCTAATAGGAATTTAATTACATTGAAGGCTCTTAAACCTTTCCGATTAGTGGAAAGCGAACTGGAGATCGAAAAGGAGTTGTTAAAACTAATCATAAAAGGACCTAATGACGAGATATTCTAGCATAGTTATAATGGTTTTGTGGACTCTGTCACTTCTTGTACTTCCGCTAGTTTTGCCACCGTTACCACCTCCGCCTCTGGTTCTTCTTGTTTTGCCTTTAATCATCTTGTTTCTTCTTTTTGTTTGCGCTTTCAATCCATTTTCTGAGTTGCCGAATAATATGAACAGTTCCGTTTGACATAAACTTATGTTGTACATGTGGTTTCGCTGTATGACAAGGTCCGTATTCATATTTCATGTAAATAGAGAGAATATTATTTGTTTGTCTGTTTCCTTTTTTCGTTTTTTTTTTTAATTATTGTACTTCTTGATCGAGATACCTGGGTTTTCTTCGAACGGATCTTTTTGTACATACATGTGCACGCGTGAGGAACAGTCACCGTCACGAATGGATAAAAAGGCTTTGTATGTTTATTTTCTTTATCTACTTAAGATATGAACTGATATATATTATAAAGTTAGAGTTTATCATGGCCTTAAAACGCTTGCATATATTTTGTTGTCAATGCGCCTTATCACTCCGTCAAGAATGAACTTTCGAGTTGTTTTCTCACCTGAATATTATGAATAAACTTCTTTAGTGAGATTTTAATAAATATGCACATATTTCATCAAGTACATTGATGGTTAAAGTGGATCCATCTATGATGGATTGTGGGGAGAACCCAATTTGATTAAGATATGATAATTAATAATGGGTTTAATTCACTTGAGATAGAAAAATATGAATTTTATTTGAGATAGTAAAATATGATCCTTTATTTGAATAAGAGACCTAGTAAATATCTCCATATAAATACAAGTAGGGATAGCAATTTGTAGTATACTCGTACCCAGTTAGTGCGGGTATTACCCTCTTTGGTCAACTATAGGTAAAACTACGAGTATTACCCGTATTTCATTGTATAGGTACAAGAAGAGTATGGATAGTCTTACTCTACTAGTTCCTCTATCCACACTCATACCAACTGAGTAATACATGTACCTATACCCATTTTATCTAATAACATTATATGTGAATTAAATACTTATAAATTATATAACACATTTTACATATATTGTATATAACAAATTTTTATTTTACTATTTGACGTATAAATATACTATGCATATTAAACACTATACACGTGAATCAAAGCCAAAACCAGGAATCAAAAGAGGTAGGATCGGTGCTATCGGTGGACGGACAACGATGGATGACAGCTTGTGACGAAACCCCAACCCAATGGCGGAGGTGGGATTGGTGGTGGGGGTGGTAACCTTCGGTGTGGTCGGCCCGGTACCTCCATCCGCCACTTACGTGAATTAAATTATGGGGTCATTAACCTTTTTTAATGACACCAACAATACAATTTAGACAAGATATCATAGATGAATGCCGCGAAGAGGAGAAAGTCCTATACAGTGAAAGTTCCCTAAACCTTTGAGGAATTCTTCAAGAAGCAAGTGCCTCAAGAATAGTAATTCCCACTGTCTTGCTTAGTAGCTTTGAAGCTCTAAAGTGCAAGAATAAGGAGAATAAGCAAATGCTTTGGGAGTTGATGGCGACACTCAAGGAGAAAAATCCTTAAATGACTTTCCCATAACCTTTGCAAACTTACACTGGAATATAAAGGTACAAGATCCCTATGAAGACTTGCCATCAGAATCCTCTTTTTACATTGTAGAGGATCCAACTATTTTGTTTCCTAAAGATAGGCATGAAGCCATTTTGATAAATGAAAGAACACTTAGTATCCGTATAGAAAACAACGACCAAAAGGTGATCTAAAGCACTTGCAAGGAGGACCTTAAAGCTCTAGTAAATGGGATTAATTTACATAACAATTATGCATTTAGTGCAAGGGGCATTGTAGACATAAAAAAAGATTGCTAAAAAGGTCCTAGCATTAAAGAAGTTGGATGAACCAAAGCATAGGAAGGTAGGTCCCCTTTCCAAAAGAGATCATAGAGAAGCCTCTTCCTCTTAACTTTAAGATGCCTAGTACACTACTTACTTGGGGAAAGACAATCCTCAAAAGCACATGCAAAATTACAAAGCTATCATGCTACTCCATGGGTGGAAAATAGCTATAATATGCTAAGCCTTTACCCTTGTCTTGACAAAGCATGCTCGAACTTGGTTCAATAAGCTAGTTGAGGAATCCATATCCTTCTTCGAGCAATCGAGGGTAAAGTTTGTGAAAGAATCATTAACAATAAGAAAAAGAATGATCCTAACTACCTACTCATTGTGAGCAAATGGGCAATGAGTCTATTGAACACTGAACCAGAAGACGTTGAGGACTAGCTGATGAACAGCTTTCATGGGCCAACTTAAATTATATCTCGAGTCCAACAAAACCTAAGTCAAACCCATGTTTCCTTATTTTCTTTTCTTTTTGTCTGTTACTAGAGTTTGTTGTAGATATTTTTTTACATTTCTTTCTCTACGAGAATGTCTAGGCTGTCAAGGTTGTACCATTCCCCGGAATCACGAAATTGGTTACAACGTCTTTCTTCCCTTCCTTTGCTTCATGTACTAATTGCCTATTTATAGGCCTTTACTGTTCAATAATAAAATACAACTTGAAATGCTCAATTTTCAATCTTTGTCATGGTATCAGAGAGATAATAGCTCTAAGCCTTTATTTCATAGCTTACCTTTCATAACTTCCTTTTTCATGCTTTCTACGACCTTTAATATATGTTGATGCGTCATTTTCTTGTTGCTATTATCAAGCTTTATTTTTCTCCCTTTTAAATCATCATGGCTGGTCCCTCATATGCAAATGTCACTGATGGACAAGCTTCACCTCTTCCTACACAAAACCATCCACAAAACAATAATCAAATAAACCCTATATAAGACCTGAAGATACCTAGCCAACCCCTACTATCTCCATCCCAGTGAAAATCCATCCATTGTTCTTGTCTCATCCCCTCTTAATGCCACCAGCTATCACTCATGGGAAAGGTCCATGAGGATGGCTTTATTGTTTAAAAACAAGCTTAAGCTGACTCTTTTAGAATTTTTGATTTGCAAGAGGAAACTTATATTTTCAAGCAAGATAATATTTCAGTCACTAACTACTATACTCACTTGAAATTGTTGTGGGATGAGTTCTTTAATCTCATGCCTATGCCAAAGTGCAAATGTGAGCCTCAATGCTCATGCGACTCGATGAGAGCAATAATATTAGTCTAAGGCAGATATTAGTATTGGTATTAGTGCTGGTATATTCTAGAGTGATGAGGTGGCAATGCTGTGAGGTGATGATTATAATAGGGAGAGGAATGTGAGGTATGGGATATACGTGATTTGTGAATTGTGAGATCTGGTTGAGGAGAGAACACAGCCTCTCGAATGCCGTTGGTGGTATCAGTACTTTGTTATCCATTTTTATTCAACAAAGAATCTTCTTATTTCATCTGTTCTTCATCTCATTTTAGGTTCTTCTCTTAATTACATTACTGAGTTGATAGAGATAATATCATTATCAAAGCCTATCAAGATGGTGATTGTGTTATAAGATTCCTCAGAGGTTTGAATGAAACTTATGCTACTATAAAGTCTCACATTATATTGTTGGATCCTCTCCCTAATTTGAAGAAAGCTTTTTTGCCATGGTTGCTCAACATGAAAGGCAACTAAACTTCACACTACAACATTCTGCTTCTCTCCCTTCTATAGAACCGCAAGCCTTTTTTGCCAAATCTAACCCTAGAAGAAACTATCAACAAAACAAGAAACTAGTTTGCACTTATAGTGGAAATGTTGGTCATGTTTAGGCGAGATGCTATAGAAAACATGGGTTCCCTCCTAATCTTTCACCAAATACACGAAACACATACCACACCAAAGACACCAATCCTAACAGATTCAAGACAGTAAATCAGGTTGAGTCTAACCTGGACAATACTTCTTCAGAAGTTGAAGCTCAATCCTTCAGCAAAGAGAACTCTTAAGAATCATCCAGCTACACTGTCAATGTTGAGAAATATGCTTAGTTTATGAAATACCTGTAGAAGCAAAAGGATTCCAAAGGGAAGTCGGTTGCCATCTCTCAAGTGAACACTGTTTCATCAGGTAACGAAGGTAAATCCGAACCTCATAGTCTTTCTGTTTTGCGTTCACCCACATGGATATTGGACTCCAGAGCTTCAGACCATATTGTTTGTTCTCTAGAACATTTTTCCAGCTACAAAGTAGTAAAAGCTTTTAATGTCAGGTTTCCAAATGGTCAATTTGTTTCTGTTACTCATATTAGAACTGTCAAAATTTGTTCTTCAACCCTTGTTGATGTTCTGTTTGTTGCTATCTTCTCATTTAACTTAATTTCAATTAGTAAGCTTACCAGCATTTCTTGTTGTCAACTAATCTTTACTCATGAATCTTGTCAGATACAAGATATCAACTCTTTGAGGATGATTGGTTTTGCTAGGCAGTACAATGGTCTTTATTACCTCACTCCAACACCTTAAGCTTCCAGTTCACTTCTTTGCAATGTTTCCTCCAATCAAGTCAACCTCTGGCACAAACAAAGACTTCAAAGTCTATCTAGAATAGATCCCTTTGTTTCTTTTCAGTTTGTAGAACAATGTGATACCTGCCATTTGGAAGAACAAAGAAAATTACCCTTTTGTTCCAGCAAATCTAGTGCAACGTCATGTTTTGATCTTATTCACATTGATATATGGGGTCCATATCATAGTCC
>CAODLS010943854.1:0-11949 GCA_948243855.1 Flueggea neowawraea | reverse complement strand
AGTGTTGTCCCTCACTCACTGGGTTTGACCCCCTTTGTTCTTCTGTGTTGCCTTGTTTCTATTTTGCAGGTTGATTAGACTCGGCAAATTTTGACATCCCTGCCCAGTTAGACAGATACTTTTGGTTAGTAGCACCCTTTTGCAGGGCTACTTCGTTTGTATTAAATGTTCCACTCCGATTTACTATTGGGTTATGGAGTCCGCTGGTTGTAGGTTTATTTTGGGGATATTGGATTTGCGCTTTATCGTTTGTATTGATTTTTGATATATTTTATAATGATATATATATGATTTTCTCAAAAACGATTTTATTAAAATGATTTAAATATATGGGCTTATAGTTTCTGTATCTTTAAGGCTTCTGCGAGATGGACGGGCTCCTACAGATGGTTCACCTTGTACACCGATCACAGTCCCGAGAATGGGTCGTGACAAAGGTGGTATCATGTTGGAGAATTTTCCTAAGGATGCCTTGGTTAAGTTTGGAGAGCGGAAGCGAGTTGGAGTGAGGCAAGAAAAACAACACCAAGATTTTTATAGTGGTTTGGCCAACCTTGCCTACATCCACTACCTAAGTCTCACTTAGGCTTTTCACTATCGATGATTAATAGCGCTTCAATCCAACAAGGCCAATACACGAGGTTGATTCCGGCTCAACACCTCCAAGGCCTCACAATGTTGTTTTCTATAGGTTCACAACAAACCTCTCTCAATGTTGTTTTATATTTAGGTTCACAACAAACCTCTACAATATTGTTTTACTTAGGCTCACAACAAACCTCTACAATGTTGTTTTACTTAGGCTCACAACAAACCTTTCTCACACTCTCAAAGTGTATGTAAAACTGTTTACAACATATTGAAGCACTAAACCAGAGTTGGATTTTTGAGCTTGATGCTTGAACTTTGATCTCTAGCTTGATTGGTTGTTTTTCTAGGTTGGAATTGATATGAAATTTGTCACAATGAGTTCTGATGTTGGTCAACACATTTATGCCCTTCTTTTGATGTATTTATAGTATTTCCATGCCATATGACCGTTAGTGGTGACAAACTAGTTGTTGGAGTGCATTTAATGCAGTTGCAGCTTTCTAGAACCTTAATGACGTACGTTGCAATTTGTAAGACGTACGTTGATCATCCAGTTGACGTATGTTGTAATACTCATGACGTACGTTGATCATGTCAGCTTCCCAGATAACATACGTTGCGATTTCTCTATGTACGTTGTTCTCTTTGCTACGTACGTTGTGCATGTATGACGTACGTTATTCTTGGTCTGAAACAAACCAGTAGCTTCTATTTTCTGCCTGAGCCACGTCTACATACTTTGCAGATTCTCTACGTACGTTGTTGTCCATAAAGTACGTTGTGGTTTTATCCAACGTACGTTGATCACGACGTTTTCCAGATAACGTACTTCAGATTTGTTGTAACATACGTTGTTGCTTTGCAGAGCCTTGTTTCGCAACTCTAAGCCTTCAAACGTGTTCCACTTCAAGCCAAACGTTTTGCTCTTCATCAAAATCTTTTGCTCATCATCAAAACACATAAGGAAATTATTGTTGATCACCCATGATCCAACATATCAGAGACTAGGTTTCGTAAGTTTGAGTAGTTATGTACTCTGATACCAAAGGTGGTATCAGAGACTAGGTTTTGTAAGTTCTGAGCCTAGGTTTATCGTATAGACTGGGGTTGGTGTAGAGCATAGGTATCTTTGATTGAGTCTGTCTGATTTGCCTCTGTATTCGTTCTAGTACTGTGGCGTTGCATACATATTGACACTCGCATATGTGATTATTGATTGTAGATATTGATTCTCCACGAGGTAGAGGTCGTGATAGAGGTCGCGGTAGAGGCCATGATAGGCCTAGGCATGTGCCAGTAGAGGCCATCACACAGTCAGTTATCGATCATCATGATGCAGCTAGTGTGCCAAAGGTCACGACAGCAGGACCACCGCCACTACCTATAGGTCCGATGGATGCCTTTGAGCGGTTCACACAGATTCTGGTTCGTGTGGAGGCTATGTTAGCTGGTCAGGTAGCTGGAGGTTAGCCAGTTCCTCCAATGGCTATAGCACCACCTGTTCCTCCAACTCCACCAGTGACAGTTGTGTCTGCACCTATTGTATCACCACAATCTGATGATAAGGCTCGCCTCGCCAGATTTATGAAGCTTTCTCCTTATATATTTTTGGGAAAGATGTGAGAGGATCCCCATGATTTCACATTTACAGTAGAGCAGTGCTTTGAGGTTATGGACCTACTAATGACGTTGTGAGGGTCAAATTGGCCTCATTTATGTTGGATGGCCTAACCGTCAGATGGTGGCAAGATCAGGGATCTCACAGAGTATTTACTAGGAGGAGTTCAAGCTTGATCTCACTTTGTCTGTTCTTCCTCTGAGTGAGAGGGATAGGAAGGTAGATCAGTTCAGCGAGTTCCATCAGGAGCCTGGTATGTCTATCACATAGTATGAGGACAGGTTCCGGGAGTTGATCAGGTATGCACCTACAAAGGCCCATAGTAAGGAGGCATTGGCTAGAAAGTTTCTGAATAGGTTGCTGCTGAAGATTAGGAAAGTAGTATCGACTCAGAGGTTGTCTACCGTATCGTAAATTTCTGAGGCTGCAAGGAGTATGGAGTACCAAGACGAGAGACAATTGAAGGAGCCCAAGAGGGCAAAGACAGAGGGTACGTCGGGAGGCCAACAGGGTTGTGGTCAGAACAACCAGTCTGATTAAAGACGCAGACTTTTTTTGGGAGTCAGAGTCAGGGTCAGGATTCTTAGAGTAGCAGTGTGGTATAACCAGCTGGGCATACCGGAGGACAGAGCATAGGAGGTTCATATGCACTGTGTGAGTTTTGTGGAAGGAGACGCCCAGGTACTTGCCACAAGACTGCACGTCTCTGTTTTCATTGCAGGAAGCCTGGGCGCAAGATTGCTAAGTGTCCTCTGAAGCATGGTTCGGGTTCACAATTAGTGCAGTCAGTAATGGGAGGTTCGAGAGCTGCCAGTACTAGTGCTGACAGAGGCGCAGGTAGAGTCGTCGCAGGTTTAAGAGCCCGTAGCCAGGTTGGACAGGACAATGGCCATAGACAAGCCGGACCGAGTAGTTATACTACCGGTTGGCAGGCCCGAGTTTATCATTTGACTCACCAGGAGGCGCAGACCTCCAATGCCACAATGACTGGTAGGTTATTCATCTAAAGTGTTTTTGCTTATGTGTTATTTGATTCTGGGATTCTCTCTCATTCATCACACCCTATTTTGTTGAGCATAATGGGTTAGTAGTGCATTCGTTAGCCATGTTACTTGAGGTTTCATCACCCTTGGGTAACAATGTTGTGGTTGACTCTGAGGTCAGGGACTGTGTAATTGCCTTTGAGGGACACGAGTTGACTGTTGAGCTTGCAGGGTTGGGTATGGAGGAGTTCGATATGATACTTGGCATGGATTGGCTTTCAACTTGGTATGCCACTTTGGATTGTTTCGCAAAAATGGTATGTTTTTGACCTCCAGGTCAGAGTGAATTTTGCTATCAAGGTGAGTGCAACAGTGTCATGCGAGGATATGTATCAGCTGTTAGAGTCGAGCAGATGATTCGCCGTGGTTGTGAGGCGTACTTGGCTTTTGTATTCACTGAGCTGCATATTTCGGAGTTCAGTTTGGAGGACGTACCTACGGTACGAGAGTTCTTTGATGTATTTCCTGAAGAGTTACTGGGACTTCTGCCTGAGCGAGAGGTTGAATTTACCATTGAGGTACAGCCTAGTACCGATCCGATATCGATTCCACCGTATCGGATGGCACCAACAGAGTTGAATGAGCTAGAGGCTCAGTTGAGAGATTTATTGGACAAGGGATTTGTTAGACCGAGCATCTCACCTTGGGGTGCTTCGGTACTATTTGTTAAGAAGAAGGACGGATGTGTATTGACTACCGGTAGTTGAACAAGGTAGCGGTGAAGAATCGATATCCGCTTCCGATGATAGATGATCTGTTTGACCAACTGCAGGGTGCACAGTAGTTTTCTAAGATTGACTTGAGGTCGGGATATCACCAATTGAGGATCAGGGGTAAGGATATTCCGAGACAATTTTTTTGACTAGGTGTGGTCATTATGAGTTCCTAGTGATGTCGTTTGGTTTGAATAATGCACTAGCAGCATTTATGGATTTGATGAACAGGGTGTTCAGACCATACTTGGATCGGTTTGTTATCATTTTCATCGATGACATTCTAGTGTACTCGAAGAGTAGGGAAGAGCACGAGGACCACTTGAGGTCAGTCTTACAAACTTTGAGGGAGCATCAGTTGTATGCGAAGTTCTCAAATTGTGAGTTCTAGCTAGATCAGGTAGCATTTTTGGGACACGTGGTGTCTAAGGATGAGATCATGGTAGATCCAAAGAAAGTGGAGGCAATACTCCATTGGGAGATGCCTAAGACCGTTACAGAGATACGAAGCTTCCTTGGTATGGTTGGATACTATAGGACATTTATCCAGGATTTTTCCAGGATTGTAGCTCCTATGACTCGGTTGACGCAAAAGGGAGTTAAGTTTGTTTGGTCTGATAGGTGCGAGGACAGCTTTCAAAAGTTGAAGAGGTGTTTGACGAGGGCACCGGTGTTGGTTTTGCCATCAGATTTTGGAGGATTTCAGTGTATTGTGATGCTTCTAGAGTTGGGTTGGACTGTGTGTTGATGCAGCATGGAAAGGTGATTGCCTATGCCTCGAGACAGCTGAAGATGCATGAGCAAAATTATCCGACACATGACTTGGAGTTAGCGGCAGTTGTATTTGCACTTAAGATTTGGAGGCATTACTTGTACGGAGAGACTTTTGAGATCTTTATAGATCATAAAAGTCTGAAATATATTTTTGGGCAGCGAGACCTAAACTTGAGGCAAAGATGTTGGCTAATCAAGAGATAAAGACTCTTAGAGCTGAATAAATCAAGTTCCTTAGAGCATGGCTGCTATGGCAACCCCTAGTTGTAACTCGTGGATCTGCAAGTTTGTATTCCTGAACCAGTCAATGTATTGCTTAAAGCTCTCCCCTTCCCTTTTGTAATCATACAATTTGATCGACGTATAACTTCACCAATCATGCCGCTTCATATGTCATCTTGACAAGTAGAAAATGTGCCGACTTCGTTAATCGGTCCACGATCACCCAAATGGAGTCATACCCGAAAGATGTCTTCACACCTGTTAGACCAAACAAACTTGACTCCCTTTTGCATCAACCGAGTCATAGGAGTTGCGATCCTGAAAAAATCCTAGATAAACCTCCTATAGTACCCAGCAATGCCAAGGAAACTCCAAATCTTCGTAACGGTCTTAGGCCTCTCCCAATGGAGTAATGTCTCTACCTTCTTTAGATCTACCATGATCTCATCCTTAGACACCACGTGTCTTACAAATGCCACATGATCGAGCCAGAACTCGTATTTCGAGAACTTCGCATACAACTGATGCTCTCTCAAAGTTTGCAAGACTGACTTCAAGTGGTCCTCATGTTCCTTCCTACTTTTCGAGTACACCAGAATGTTTTCTATGAAGATGATAACAGATCGATCCAAATATAGTCTGAACACTATGTTCATCAAATCCATGAATGCCGCTAGCACATTTGTCAAACCAAACAACATCACTAGGAACTCATAGTGACCATACCTAGTCCGAAAGGTTGTCTTTGGAATATCCTTACCCCTGATCCTCAGTTGGTGATATCCTGACCTCAATTTGATCTTATAAAATCACTGCACACCCTGCAGCTGGTCAAACAAATCATCTATCCTCGAAAGTGGATATCAGTTCTTCACTGTCACCTGGTTCACTTGTCGGTAGTCAATTTACATACGAAGGCATCCATCCTTCTTCTTGACAAACAATACCGGAACACCCCAAGGTGAGATGCTTGGTCGAACAAATCCCTTGTCCAACAAATCTCTTAACTGGGTCTCTAGCTCCTTCAACTCTGTTGGTGTCATCTGATACGGTGGAATCGATATCTAATCGGTACCAGGTTGCACCTCTATGAAAAATTAAATCTCTCGCTTAGGAGGAAATCCTGGCAACACATCGGGAAACACATCAGGAAACTCCCACACCACTAGTACATCTTCCACTCCCAACTCTGGTCCCTCTGACTCAACTAGAACAAAAGCCAAATATGCCTCTCATCATCGGCGTATCATATCTTTTTCCCTGACAGCTGATACACAGCTTAGGACAACATTGTCCCGATCTCCTCGAAAATAAAACTCAGTCTAACCTGGCGGTCAGAAACATACTTTCTTCACAAAACAATCTAAGGTAGCATGCCAAATCGAAAGCCAATCCATACCGAGTATAACGTCAAACTCCCCAAACGTCTAACAAGATTAGATCGGCTACCAACTTGTGCCATCAATGGCAATCACGCAGCCCTGAATCCCAGATTCCGTTAGCATCTTACTACCCAAAGGTGAAGATACCTCTAACAATGAGTCTAACTGACGCAAAACCAATCCTGTACGCTTTACAAAATAGGGGTGACAAACTAATGCGATGCACCATAATCAAATAATACATATGCAGAAGTACCAGATATAAGTAATGTACCAATCAGTACTGCATTGGAGGTCTGCGCCTCTTGACGAGTCAAATGATACACGCGAGCCTGCCTACCTGTAGCAAATTTGCTCAATCCGGCCTGTCCACATCCACTGCTCTGCCCAATTTTGCTACAAGCTCCAGAACCTGTGGCACCTCTGCTTACGCATCTGTCATCACCAGTACTAGCAGTGCATATACCTCCTACTACAGACTGCACCTACTCTAACCTCTAGCATGCCCAGCTGATTGTGCCACAACACTACCCTGGGAACCTTGTCCCTACCTCTGACCTTCAGAGGAATGTCGGCATATCTGATCAGACTGATTGTTCTAACCAAGACCCTGTTGGCCTTCCGACACACCCTCCGTCTTTCCCTCTTGGGCTACTTTAGTTGCCTCTCGTCCTGATACTCCATGCTCCTCGCAACCTCATAAATTTGCAATACGGTAGTTAATCTCTAAGTCGTTACCACTCTCCTCAGCTTGATTAGCAACCCATTCAAGAACTTCATTGCTAAGGCCTCCTCACTACGGGTCTCCATAGGTGCATACTTGCTCAACTCCTAAAATAGGTCCTCGTACTCACTAACAGCCATACCGGGCTCCTGATGAAGCTCATTGAACTGGTCTACCTTTCTATCCCACTCACTCTTAGGAAGGACAAACAAGGTGAGCTCATGCTTGAACTTTTCCCAAGAAAACGTCCTGCGATATCTCTGATCCTGCCACGATCTAGCAGCTCGGCCATCCAACAGGAATAAGGCCAATTTAACCCTCGCATAATCATCAACGGGCTCCATAACCTCAAAACACTACTCCAACATGAAAGTGAAGTCATTGGGATCCTTTCCCAACTTGCCTGCAAATCTAGGCAGAGTGAGCTTAGAAACCTGGCGAGATGAGACTCAGCGTCAGGCTGTGGTGCTACTGGAGCTATGACAGGTGCAGGTACGTCAACTTCCTCCGGCTGAGGTGGGGGGAACTGGTGGTACTTCAACCCCTGGCGAAACTGGTTGGCCTCCACCTACCTGACCAGTCAAAAAAACCTCAACCCAAACAAGAACCTAAGTGAACCACTCAAAGGCATCCATTGGACCCGCAGGCGGCGATTGAGGTGCTGGAGCAGTAACCTCTAGCACACTAGCTATGTCATGCTGATCAGCTACACAACGACTGTGGCAAAAATTTCATCTTCATTACCTTTACTTTCTTCTTGCTTGGCACGAGACTGAGATAGATCATTGGGAAGGTTATAATGGCTTGCCATTTTCGTCTTTAGCGGCATTTTCACATCTTCAGTTCAGTGGAGTATTGTCTTTTAATGAATCTCTCTGATGCCACTATTGTTTAATTCACGGATAAAGTTCAAGGTGGTGAGAGCCTGAGATGATGAACTTTCACCTGCTTCTTTCAAAGGAGCATTTCAAAACCCTTCACTTCAATTGAAACTAGCAATAATGACTCCATCTCTACTACATTAAACAAAAAATCAAGCATACTATTGTGCAGGAAAACACCCCCTAAAACGGAGAATAGTTCGTCTATGCAGATATTTTCGTAGAATTTTAAATTTCAATTTTTAGTCATGGGACACTATTAAGGTATTTTAACAAACAGTTGGCAAACGAAATCAATAACAAAACTGCTTCTCGGTTCAATTAAATGCTTCTCCAAGTTGCGAACCTAACCTTATTACTTTCATAAGCTTCTTTCTGGCTGCGCTGCTTTCATTTCAATAGCCAGAGTCTTCATTGTTGCTTGGATTGGCTAGGCATAATGTCACGATGGATACATCGATAATAGACATGTAATCCAAATGTGGGCAAGTGGAGCTCATTGGACTTCGTTTTAATGGTGGAAGTGAAGAATTCGGTTTATTGGAATACAATGATTGATGGGTACAAGAGGAATGAGGATGTGGTTAATGCGACCGAGTGGTTCGATGAAATGCCTAAGCCTGGTTATAACGCAGCTAGGATCCCGTATTGGGATCCTAGCCGTTGTCATGGGGACGCGTTACTGCGTCCCTATGTCGTAGCCCGTCCTCCTGCGGGAGGACGGACTACATGTGTTAGGCGTGGTGCCAGCGTTTAATCTTTTTTTTTTTTAAATCAAAATCTGACCGTTGGAACGTTTTGATCCAACGGTCAGATTTACTCCAACGGAGATTAAAATAAAATTGTGTTTAGTGCAAAGCTGAGTAAGCGTCCCGCGAGACTCTTAAAGTAGTCCCTAGGTTACGGATGAAAAAGCTGAGGGGTTAAAAACTAGGGACTTTAATAAAATAACAATAAAAACACTGAGCAGACGTCTCGTGGGACGACTTCAATGACTGTGGGTTACGAGTAGCCTAATAGAGATATGGTAATTGAAGCCCCCAAGTCCCAATACAAGCCAGTTTTATAAGGTGAATTACATAGCGGCGTGTTAATTTGCATATTGAAGATTGCATAAGAGCATGCCAATACTCTCTTATATTAACCACTCCCTATGTCCCATATATAAACTTTCTTTTTTTATCCATATCAAATTATAGATTTTTTTTCTTTTTAAGATTAATAGTTGTATGTTATTTTATTATATTGTCCTTCTTTTAATACATTAAAAATTGTGTTATTAATTATTAAAATATAATTTTAAGAATACTATTGAAAAGCTCTTCTAAAATTTAATAATTCCAACCAATTTTCTTAATACATGTGAAAAAATCAACAAACCTATATTTATAGGGTGGAGGGAGTATTTTTTTATAATAAAGAGTATTTGTTTAAATTTCTTCTCTAACTATACATTTATATACCATGTTTGTTTATTATATTTATATATATTATTAGTTCCAATAAAATAAAGAGTGAAATTTAAAGAACACGTTGAAGTTGAATATTTTTTTATTTAATAATAATTACACTATTTAATTATACAAAAATCAACCTTTAAAATAAAAAATACCATTGGAGATGCTCTATTAATCTTAAATTAGATAATAAAAGACTTTAGGTATTTAAGTATCAAATTATAATTTTTTTTGATAAGTTAAATAATAAAATTTTGATGTAATTTTTTTTCTTAACTTTCAAGATTTTAAGTAACAAAATAAAAATCTCAAAAAAAAAATGAAGCGGCGATCATATTATTATTATTTAGTTTTACGTGCATTGGCATTCATTGTCCATAGGATGAATGCCAATGCATTCTTTATTAACTTGTAGCAGCCTAAAATTTTTGTATCCCGATCCCTATTTGTTTCAATATCTCATTCTTTATTAACTTGAGAATTTCTTCCACTTTCCCAAACTTGACCTCATCCAAGAAGACCCACCTCTCTATACTCTCTCCATTTTCTTCAATATCTCATACTTGCTCCATTTCCTTGAGTGTCATGTCTACCAATTTTTATTTCTTCTATTTTTTTTAGTTTTATGTTCATTTATCTTGTTCATGTCTCACCTATTTTCTTGAGACTCAATTGCTAGATCTTCAAGTATACATAAAACCAAAGGCCAATCTTTACAATTTCTAAAAACATTAGTAGATGTTGGGAGTAAATCGTGACAGGATCAAAGATTGATCGAATAATAATCACTAGACAATAAAGAAAAAAAGAGACAACAAAGGTAAGCAGCAAAATTTCACTATAAAAAAAAATATACAAAAAGTGTTTATAAAATTGGCTTGAGCCAACACACTCAATCTCTTAAAATAACCATCTCTCAAAGTTCACGTTGGAATGGTGAACTCACTCACAATTTTCTCTCGTCCCACACTACTCAGATTGGTTCTATGGCTTGCCTTTTATAGGATTTCAAGTGGCCACAAAAATCAATCGTCCAAAACAAAATTTCCACTTACAGATTTTGTCCAAATTTCGGTGCCCATTATTGTTGACAATAAGCACCGAATTTAGCCACAAAAAACTGACGAGAATTGAGCCTATATTCTGCTACAGATTCATTCCAAATGATGGTCATCATTTGTTGACATTAACCACTAAATCATCAAGCCACAAATGTTGACAATAAAATGTGCAACAACTACCACCAAAATTCTTCAAAATTTATCACCAATTATAGTCACATTTGTTGATAAACAAATATGAATTTTACAACCATCAATTGTTACTTTGAATTAGTCACAAATTCAACGCAACTTATCAACAGTAATCTTGCCAATCCTGCCCATACCAACAAGAATAGCCAAACCAATATTCCAATTGCTCTCCGCAGTCAGCAACTCCATCCTAGTTTTCTTACCATTATCCCCGCCATAAACACAAGATCCTTTTAGCAGAGTAGTAATCAGAGTTTCATGTTGTAAACAATAATCTAATCTCTCAAAGATCTCTTCTAACATCTCCCCTATGTTTTCTTTAAACGGATAAAGAGATAAGGAAAAGCAGTGAACCTCTTATGAGATAACTTGAAAGTCATTTTCTTGATTCAACATCATGTCTCTGAGTTACCACATCTGCAAACTGCACTTGTAAATCTGCCTCCTTAGCATAATCAAGAACTTGCTTAGCAGGAAACAAGATTGTCTTCTTCAGCTTCTTGATCAAGAATCTCTTCCTGGCAGAGAGTGAATCTGACGAAAGCTCAAAAACTATGGAAGCAGATCTAAAATCAGGTATGAACTGAAGGTGTTGTACTTGACATGTTTGAGTCACTCATGTCGTTTGTATTTGAATTAGCCAAACTGCGAGAAATATATATAGCTGCGCAGTAGTCACTTCTCAAAATATAGACACTTCCCTTTAAGTTTATTTTTATTTAATATTGTTTTTAATTAATTCATTAATTATTAATACAATTAGTCAAAAAGTATAGATATAAAAATTTATAAAATTAAATGAATTTAACTACTAAAATTAAATTTTCTTAATTTTTGTGTTTTTAACTAGTGTCTATCAAAATGGAACGGAAATAGTACATTTTTTAAGCATATATATATTACAACCAAAAGAATTCAGGCACTAGGATTAGAGAAAATGACACTTTTATTAGAAAATTAAATATTGAATTGGACAAATATATCCAAATTTTCAACTATAAAAAATGTCCAAAAAAAACAAATTGAATTTGACAAATACCATATTTGTGAAAAATCATCCAATTATCTGTCTAAGAAGCTAACTGTGAAGTTCCTAAAACCCGAAAAAAGAAACCCTTCAAAGATCGCAGCTTCGGACACAAAAGAAGCATAAAAACAGCTAAAACCACTAAGAGACGTAAAATTAGGCAGTAATCAATCCAACCCAATTAAACAAAAATAAACAAGAGCTCACCCATGAAATCAAAACACCAGATGCTAAACTACCCTGAAAGCAACTGAAAATTGAACT
>CAODLS010943848.1:0-18326 GCA_948243855.1 Flueggea neowawraea | reverse complement strand
ATAAGTTCGTGACTCAATCGTGTTTGTCACAGTTATTCAATGGTTTTACCAGGTAAACATTCACAGCTCCTTCATTTGCTGTATGTATCGATTGTTTGCATGGATCTTGGCATTTGATAATGTGTAAAAAATTTAAAATTCCGCTGTATTTTATTTACACCTTATCCAATAAAATGATGGTTTTTATTTTATTATTAAGAATAATAATCTTTTAATCTATCATAGGGATATATTTTATGGTGTTGCAATATTTTCCTTTGGTCTCTATGTTTTAAACTTGGAACAAAGCAAGCTCATATATAACTTTAATAAATGGTTAAAATCAAATGGTTTAAACCAAACTTACTTTTGGCATTGTTGTTTGGGCGATGCAAGTGAGAAACACATCTCAAGACTCCATAAAGATGGATTACTTGACTCATTTGATTTTGAATCATTTGACACATGCGAATCTTGTTTGTTAGGAAAAATGACCAAGAGTCCTTTTACAAACAAAGGTTAAAGGGCCAATGATCTATTAGGCCTGATACGTACTGATGTATATGGACCTTTTAGTACAAGTGCTAGAGGAGGTTATTTGTACTTCATCACCTTCACTAATGATTTCAGTACATATGGATTTGTCTATCTTATGAGGCACAAATCAGAATCCTTTGAAAAGTTTAGGGAATTCAAAAGTGAAGTACAAACCCAACTTGGCAAGAATATCAAAGCACCTCGATCCTATCGAGGTAGAGAGTATTTAAGATAAGAGTTTGACAATCATCTTAAGGAGTGTGAGATTGTCTCACAACTTACTCCTCCTGGAACACCCCAATGGAATGGCGTGTCCGAAAGGAGAAATCGAACTCTATTGGATATGGTTTGATCAATGATGAGTCAAACGGATCTTTCAGTCATGTTTTGGGGTTATGCCTCAGAAACTGCAGCTTTCATACCTAACCAAATTTTATATAAAGCGGTTGAAAAGACACCATATGAGATATGGAATGGGAAAAAGGCCTATAATGTATTTTCTAAAGATTTGAGGATGTGAAAATTTTGTGAAATGCCAAGTTTCAGAAAAGTTAGTACCTAAATATGAAAATATATATTTGTGTGGTATCCAAAGAAAACAATGGGATACTACTTTTATAATCGATCTGAGAACAAAGTATTTGTTGCTCGAAACGGTGTCTTTTTGGAAAAGGATTTTATTTCCAAAAGGATTAGTGGGAGTAAATTACTTCTAGAAGAAATAAAAGAACCACAAATAGCCATTGAAGATAGAATAGAGATTCAAGTTGACTCGCAAAATGTTGTGGAATCCAAATCTATAACACAAGGCCCAAAAAGGACTAGTAGGACTCATCACGAGCCTGAGAGATATGAATTTCTCATAACTGACTATAAAGAAATTGTTCTGGTAAATCACGATAAGCCTACAACCTACCAAGAGATGCTTATAGATCCAAATTCTATAAGATGGCATGAAGCCATGAAATCATAAATGCAATCTATGTATGACAATCAAGTTTGGAACTTGGTGGATTCACCTGATGGAGCCAAGGTCATTGATTGAAAATGGATTTATAGGTTGAAATTAGATGGGATCTTCAAATCAAGACTTGTTGCAAAAGGTTTTAGAAAAACTCATATTATTCACTATGATGAAACCTTTTCACCAGTCGTCATGCTCAAATCCATTAGGATTCTTCTTGCCACAACAACATATTATGACTATAAGATATGACAAATGGATGTCAAAACGGTTTTCCTAAGTGGAAACCTCCTCAAGGATATGTACATGACACAACCCGAGGGTTTTGTCGATCTTAAAAATACTAGTAAGGTATGCAAGCTTCAAAAATCCATTTATGGATTGAAGCAAGCATCCCGAAGTTGGAATCTTTGTTTTGATGAAATAATCAAATAGTTTGTATTCATCAAGAATGAAGATGAGTCTTATGTATACAACAAGGTTAGTGGGAGTGTGGCAATGTTCTTAGTACTGTATGTTGACGACATCTTGATCATTGGAAATGATATTCCAGCCTTGCTGACTGTCAAGAATTGGTTAGGAAAGTGTTTCGCAATTAAGGATTTAGGTGAAGCCTCACATATTCTAGGGATACAAATCTATAGAGATAGAGCCAAGATGCTAATTCAACTAAGTCTAAGTGAGTACATTGATAAGGTGATAAAAAGGTTTAGCATGCTAAAATCCAAGAAAGGAATGATTCCTATGGTTCTTGGAAATCCTTTAAGCATGGCAGGATGTCCTACAACAAGGCAAGCCAGAGATTACATGAGTAGGATTCCATATGCGTCTGCTATTGGATCCATCATATATGTCATGCTTTGTACAAGCCCTGATGTTGCTTTTCCTTTAAGCATGACTAGTAGATTACAGTCCGATCCAGGTGAAAGTCATTGGACCATAGTAAAGAATATCCTTAAATACTTGAGAATAACTAAGGATGTTTTCTTGATCAGTGGAGGATAAGAATGTGAACTAGTCCTAAGTGGTTACACTGATGCTAGCTTTTAGTCTGACCATGACGATTTTAGATCACAATCTAGTTATGTGTTTTGTCTGAATAGTGGTGTTGTCTGCTGGAGAAGCTCCAAGAAAGACAACATGGTCGATTCTACTACGAGTCTGAGTACATAGCCGCGTCGGACGCCGCAAAGGAAACTGTTTGGCTTAAGAAGTTCATTACTGGTTTTGATGTTGTCCCAAGCATTGCAAACCCAGTATACTTATATTGTGATAACAATGGTTCTATTTCTCATGCGAAGGAGCCATATCACATCAAAGAGCCAAACACATACTTAGACGTTTCCACCTTATTCGAGAAATAGTAAAAAAGAGGAGATTTTAAGATATACAGCATTGACACTAATGACAATGTAGCTGAACCTTTGACAAAGGCTCTCCCTGAATTGAAACATGAAAGACACATTAGGTCTTTAGGTGTTAGGGTCGTTCCTAATTTAGACTAGTGCAAGTGGGAGATTGTTATTTTTGTGCCCTAGTCCAATCATTGATATACATTGCCATTACATTTATCATTTAATAAAGAGGCATTTCATTTCATATCTATGAAATATTATATTGTTTTATGACAATAAACTTCCATGAATAGGTTATTCTTCCTTATGTCATCGAGTGTGACTTGATGGTGAAACCATAAGGTAAAATAAATACTATTCTAAATGTCCCCAATCGGTTGTTATCATGGGAATGATAACAAACTTAGGTTAGTATGTTGCTAAGTAAATAATCACGTTTTACTGATTTTAGATATGGGATATTAATTAGAACATTGATACATGCTAAGGAACATGTATTCGACTGGCCTGCTATGAAAGCACTTCATGGATCAATATCACAAGTAGCTTTCATGCTGTGGTGATGTTTGAGTCCTCTGATTGAAACTCATTATCGACTCCTACATGAGGAATCACATGTTTTGACTTGTTCAAACATCATCAGTAACAATATGACAATAAAGGCCATGATTGGATATGTGATGAATCTTGTAGAGGAGTGATAATGAGAGTGATGGATTTGTTCCTCTTATGAAGAGTGATATCTTTAGGCCACTTGATGAGTAGGATTGATGGAATGTATCCATACTCAAATGAATTGATAAAGGGTTATCAATGTCATTTGTCATATCAATCTACTTGGGATAAAGAAACACATTAAGAAATATAAAGTTGACATGTGACCATGCCTTATGCTTGATAAAGATATCGTGAGACAAAATGACTAAATATCAAACTGTGAAAAGTTAACTCGGATCACCAACACCACTTGATTTTGGGTTACCATAATGTATTACTAGATACTGCTTATAGCCACTGGGCCTAAGTGTTTAGGACAAGTCCCATTGCAGACTTCGAATGGGCCTATTGGGTCACACACTAAAACGAATTGAATTGAAAATATTCTCTCATTTGGTAAATGAATTATTAAGATAATTAATTTGATTAATTATTAATAATTCAGGGTTTTATGATTTATATCTTATTTATGATATAAGATATTATCCATTAATGTAATGGGCTTTTAATATAAATTACTTGTTATTAAGTGAAACATGTTTTTGGTTATATTATGTGTGACATAATATCCGTCCCATACATATTAATAATAGAGTGATTTAATGATAATGTATGATGTAATTAAAAGCCCAATAACGTTAGGAAACCCTAGAATAATTCGGCACACACTCCTATTTTTTAGGAGATTTTATTCTTGTGGGAAAATAATATGCAAACCCTAGTATGACTAGGAAAAACTTCCTCTCTTCCTTAAACAAGAGAGGTCAAATTCTTGCTTAACAAGAAAGAGAAATTTGGCCTCTCTTCCTTAAACAATAAGAGGTTGAATCCTTGTGTGACAAGGAAGAGAATTTGGCACCCAAATTAAGAAGGAATTCGGCACACTCCTTCTTATTTTGGTGTAGCCGAATTCTTGAAAGACAAGGGTAAGGTTTTTGGCTAACCCTAGTGCACCTATTAGGTTTTCCTATAGGCCTATAAATAGAAGCACACCCTTGTCATACTCTTCATAACTTGGCCGAATTTGTGAGTGTCACAAACAAAGAGAGAAAATTATTTGTGAGAATTAGAATAGAGATTCTAAGTACTAGTACACTTCATTAATCCAAAAGAATTTCATTTGTGTGGATATCATTGGTCACATTTACGCAAAGGCAACATGGTTGAAAAGGTTTAGAGTTTGTACTAAAGCTACATCAACACTCCATTCATTCATTCAATCAATCTTTGGTTTTAATGTAAAACCCTAACCCTAATTGTGCATGTTGATGTGCATGGATCCTTAGTGGAATTCTATGATGAAAATTTTTGTTATTTTCGATGCGTTATCCTTATATGAATGTCATATTTTAGTTACAAATTCCAACATTATGGACTATGCGTCCAATTTTTGGGACAAGGCACATTGTCAATTTCGAGTGTGCCTATTGGGTCACACACTAGAACAAATTGGATTGGCTTACAAATATTCTCTCTTGTAGTAATTGACTAATTAAGATGATTAATTTGATTAATCATTAATAATTCAGGGTTTTATGATTTGTGTCTTAAAAATGATATAAGACATTATCCATTAATGTAATGTACCTTTAATATAAATTACTTCTTATTTGGTTAAATATGTTTTGGGCATATTATTATGTGTAACATAAATTCGGCCTATGTATTTTAATAAGATAGTGATTTATCTAATGATAATGTATCATATAATTAGAAGCCCAATAACATTAATTAAAATTTGGCACACACAATAATTTGACTAGGTCTTAGTTTGACTAATTCTTCTTAAGCTGGTACATATTAATTGGAACTTGTAATCAAGAATGGATTTCTTATTCTTGTAGGACAAGAAAGCAAAAACCTAGTGCAACATTATTAGGTTTTTCAAGTGGATATGAAAAAGGAGAAACACGCCATTGTCTTCTTCTTTTAAGGCTTGGCTAAATTTGTTTGTGACACATGAAAGGAGAGAAAATTAGTTTTGTGAGTTTTAGAATAGAGTTTCTATGTGCTAGTACACTCGACCAGTCCAAAAGAAGTACGTTTGTGTGGATACCATTAGACACGTTCGCATAAAGGCAACGTGGGAGAAGGAGTTTGGATTTTTATACTAATAGCTACACCAAAATTATCATTCGGCCAAACCATAGAAGCAATTTTTTAAGGTAAAAATTAACAACCCTAATCATGTATGTCGATGTGCATGGATCCTTGGTGGAATTATAGGATAATTTTTTTGTTATTTCTATTGCGTTATATTCATATCAATGTCATATTATTAGTCACTAATTCCAACACTATCTGACTCCCGTGGTGACTAGACATTGTCTGGTAGACCGTGATCGGCTTTTTTGGCTCGACATGTAGGCGAATGAGATATCTTCTCCAGACACATAAGCTACTTTCCAAGTTTTTGTTGTGTCTTGCCTTATTCTGGAATCTGACTTAATACTGTTTGGCTAATTAATAATTTGCATTACGCGTAACACACATTCAATATCTGATTATAGTATGCATATATAAAAGTTATATATAAATAAATTATCTGAAATTGAGCTCTGTTTTTTGCTATACTTAATATAACTCGGTAAGTAATTATTTGCTCTGTATAAATTATTTTTGAAAATGTATAATATGTAATTAATTATCTTATTTTGCTAGCATTAACATTATTAATATTATAATTAGCATCTATGTCTGTAGCATTACGCTACCTCATACCTTATATGATTACTCTGTTGACTGCCGATTATTATGTACTACGTCTGATAATGAATATTCTAATTAAGATAATATATTGTGTATGGTATGTGTGTGTATGTATATATATACATGCATATATTTATATGTATGTGTGTGTATATATATATATATATATGCACACGTACATATACATATACATGCTATTTTGACTCTGACTCTAAAGACCTCACTACGAGGTAACATAGCCTTTGGTATACCACTGCTCGGTTATACCTGAGTCCCAGATGATTGGCTTCTCGCAAGTTCACGAGAATCAATTGTAATAATAAAAACCTAAGGAGTAATCATAGGTATCATCTCCATAGGAAAAGTGTCTAATTGTTGTCAAATAAGAAAGCAAAAAAAAATAAAAAGCATCGATTGGGTTGTTTGTGGATTTTTTGAAATAAAAGCAAGCAATAAAGTAAAATGCAAGTTCACTATAATTGGAAAACATTAGGGCTTTCAAGATGAAACCAAGAGTTTAATTGCCAAATGAATGAAACTTAGTTTTAAGAAATGGGTGTGAGTGTTCTCTCCACATGAATAACCTGAGGCCTTTTTCAAGATCACCCAGGTCGTGCCTACACTTCATAGGCAGTTCCTTTTGGCCTCACCTAGCGAAGTTAGGCCATCTAGGTTCATAGAGGAATTTCATCGAACACCTTGAAGGCATAGGTATATCTCTATCCTAAACCATATAAGCTATTTGCTAGTAGACATAACCCAAGCTTCATCTCTAAATTCTTCACTTGGGCTTCTAAAAAATAAACATTGTGGTCTTGAAACACAATGTCATTCAATAATCAACAAGTCATAAATCAAGAATCATCAATAGATTTAGCAATAAAAGCATCAAAACAATAAATATATGTTGGAATTCGTAACTAAATTATGACATTCATAAACATACATGGCAGCGAAAATAACAAAAATTTTAAATATAGAATTTCACCAAGGATCCATGCACATCAACATACACGATTAGGGTTAGCGAATTTTACCTTAAAATCCAATGCTAAAGTGAATGACTAAATGGAGTATTGGTGTAGCTTTGAGTGTAAAACCCGAATCCCTTTTTCCTCACATTGCCTTTGCGGGAACATGGCTGAAGATATCCATACAAATGAGCTTACTTGAATCGGCGATGTGTACTATGTAATATCCATACTTTCCAATTAAGATTCCTATAGCTTTCCAAGTGTGACTAATTTGATCCTTAAGATATTTGGAGTATTGATTTTGGACATTGATGTTATTTGATTTTGGTTAAGCATTCAAGGTGTTAATTGATGTTAATCATGTGAGTTTGAATGATTTTAAGCATCGGGATTGGTCCGGTGCATGTTCGGAAGTGAGGAAACTCGGGAAGTGCTAAAAAGGGGAGTTTACGCGCGTTATATGTCAAATAGCGCACATAAAGGAACTCTTACGTACTTAAGCTTTAGGCTAACATACATAAGGCACTGTTTTTTGCAAAATAAGTGTTTTCAATGATTGACAACGTGAGGAATAAGGGATTCGGTTTTTACACTCAAAGTTACACCAACACTCCATTTAGTCATACGCTCTAGCATTGGATTTTAAGTTAAAATTTGCTAACCTTAATCGTATATGTTGATGTGCATGGATTCTTGGCGGAATTCTATATTTAAATTTTTGTTATTTCCACTGCCAACTATGCTTATGAATGTGATATATTAGTTTTGAATTCCAACAGTGGTATAAGAGACATATTACATTATCGACATAGATGATTCCTTTTATATGTGATATAATTGTATGACTTGTTGAATTCGGCCTTGTACCACATTGTATGATTTTGTTTCTGAATTAATGATGTTTGTTAGGATTTAATTTATCTTGATAAAACTGGATTTTATTTGTTTTGGGCTGAATTTATATGATGTTGAATCACAAAGGTTGTTAAGATTCACTTAGAAAGCCGACTGGGTTTTGTACATGTAGTTTTTGTAATGGGATTACAAATAATGAATTGAATCATAATTTGATTATGAGATGCAGGTATTAATGAAATTAATACAGATTAGGTTTTTAAAATTAGCAACTCGTTTCATGAGGAATGCAAATTACAAACCTCCCTAGCAACCGGCTTGCAAAACCGCTTTACACATCCACTATTTAGTCAATATAATTACTTGATTAATTGTATGATAGTTTTATGTTCGTAATATGATTATGTTTGATTTGAATATTGATTCAATATGCATGGTGCATGACATATATTATTGTTCATTGTAAAGGTACGACGATTTGTGCTTGTTTCAATCTTTTGGTTTTTGGCAAATGTGCCTATTTTAATTTTTACTTTTAGCATATGTTAGTATAGATCTTATTTATATTTTGAATGTAAAATAATCTGGAGGCCATTCGTTGCAATGGAGATTGAAGACCGCCCTAGGTTGACCCTTAATCTTTGCATTGGCTTCTGTGATCAAACTTAGATTTGGGCTTTGTTATGTCACGTTTAAATTATGCTATATATATACATGTGATACATGTATGCCATGATTGAATGTTTATTATGTGTCCCACATAAACCAACCTACGAATTTATCCCTACATATAGCAAGTTGAAAATTCCTTTCATAATCAATGCTCGTCAAGGATTTGTTCATTGGTTTGTGTTTTTACCTCCGGAGGGTGCACCTAATTACCTTAGAGAGGTGAGGGTAGGTAATGGTTGCATCTATGTTTTGGTTTTGGTTAGACTTAACATGGCTAGCAAAATGGTTATAGGACTAGGGCATAGAAAGGAATTTAATACCCAGACATGAGATGTCAAAATCCCTAGAAATACAAGAATTATATTTGATATAATTGCAAAGGAGTTTACTACCTAAATAGCTAAGGTTAAGGACTAGCTCAGCTTACTTAACTTTGAATAAAATATGGATGTTTAAAACTTAAATTAACTTTAGGGATATTAATTTTAGTTGGAGCATTCAAAATACCTCTTATTAATTCGTGCATATTTTGTATGTAGAAATAATGGCAACAAACAACAACACATCAACATTTACTTTGCGATCGATCCTTGAGAAGGAGAAATTGAATGGGACTAACTTCCTTGATTGGTCTCGAAACTTAAGAATTGTTCTTAAGCAAGAAAGGAATAATTATGTCCGAGATACAACAATTCCCCAAGTACCTGCATCGAATGCCCCTAAAGCACAAAAAGATGCTTATGAGAAGCATATAAGTGACTCAACGGACGTCACATGCTTGCGACCATGGTTGGGATTTGCAAAAATAATTCAAAACTATGGAATCATTTGACATGAGGAAACATCTCAAGAAAATGTTCCAATAGCAAGCTTGTTAAGAAAAGTTCTTGGCCATGAAGGCATTGAATGACTGTAAGATGACTCATGGCAGCACTTCAGTGAGTGCACACGTTCTTAAGATGAATGGTCATCTTGATCAACTTGGGAGACTTGGTACTCCTCTAACGAAGGAGTTGGCCTTAGATATGATCTTAGGATCACTCCCTAGTAGTTATGACCAATTCGTCATGAACTACAATATGCACAACATGGATAAGTCCATCATCGAACTTCTTAGAATGTTGAAGAATGTCGAGAAGAGCATTCCTAAAATGAATGACGTGCTTATGGTATACAAGGGAAAAGGTAAGCACCATGGCAAGGCTAAGCCAAAGTTTGTTGGCAAGCCTAAGCCAATGGTGACCAAGACAAAAGAGGGAGTTTGATGTCATTGCAATGAACTAGGGCATTGGAAGAGAAATTGCAAACTCTACTTGGAAGAGCTAAACAAGAAGGGTAGTGCGACTTCTAGTTCAGGCATTTTTGTTATAGAAATCAATATGTCTAATAATTCTTCATGAGTATTTGATACTGGATATGGAGCTCATATTTGCATTGATTTGCAGGAATTGAGAAATAGTAGATCATTGATGAAAGGCGAAGTTGACCTAAGAGTGGGCAATGGAGCAAGAGTTGTTGCATTAACTATAGGAAATTATTTAACTTTTCCTAGTGGAGTTGTTTTACAAATATTGAATTGTTATTATATTCCTACTATGAGTAAGATCACCGTTTTCTGTTTCTTGTTTAGACAATGATGGCTTTCATTTTATTATTAAGAATAATAATCTTTCCATCTATCATTGAGACATATTTTATGGTGTTGCAACCTTATCTTTTGGTCTCTATTTTTAAACTTGGAAAAAAGCAAGTTTGTGTATAACATTAATAATAAAAGGTTAAAATTAAATTATTTAAACCGAACCTACTTTTGAAATTGTTGTTTGGGCCATGCAAGTGAGAAATGCATCTCAAAACTCCATAAAGATGGATTACTTGACTCATTTGATTTGAATCATTTGATACATACAAATCTTGTTTGTTAGGCAAAATGACCAAGAGTCCTTTTTCACAAAAAAGTGAAAGGGCCAATGATCTATTAGGCCTAATACATACCGATGTATGCAGACTTGTTGGTACAAATGCTAAAGGAGGTGATTTGTACTTCATCAGCTTCACTGATAACTTCAGTAGATATGGATTTGTCTATCTTACGAGACATAAATCTAAATCCTTTGAAAAGTTCAAAGAATTCAAAAGTGAAGTACAAAATCAACTTGGTAAGAATATCAAAGCACTTTGATCCAATCGTGGTGGAGAATATTTAAGCAAGAGTTTGACAATCATTTTAAGGAGTGTGAGATTGTTTCACAACTTTCTCCATTGGATATGGTTCTTTGGGGATGGAAAGCTTTAGCTAAACATCAAGTTTCTAAAAAGTTAACACCCAGATTCGAGAAGTATAAATTTGTGGGGTATCCAAAGGAAACAAGGGGTTACTATTTTTACAATTATTCTAAGAACAAAGTGTTTGTTACTCAAAAAGATGTCTATTTTGAAAAGTAATTTACTTCCAAAGAAAATAGTGGGAGTAAAGTACTTCTAGAAGAAATAAAAGAACCACAAATAGCCTCTGAAGATAGAATAGAGATTCAAAACGACTCACAAGGTGTTGTGGAGTCTGAATCTGTAACACAAAAGCCAAGAAGGTTTGGTAGGACTCTTCACAAGCCTGAGAGATATGAATTTCTCATAAGTGACGATAAAGGAATTGTTCTTGTAGATCATAATGAGCCTACAACCTACCAAAAGGTGATTGTAGATCAAAATTCTATAAGATTGCATGAAGCCATGAAATCAAAAATGTAATATATGTATGATAACCAAATTTGGAACTTGGTGGATTCACCATATGGAGCCAAGATCATTGATTGCAAATGAATTTACAAGTTAAAAGCCGATGAGATCTTCAAAATAAGACTTGTTACAAAAGGTTTTAGAGAAACTCATGGTATTGACTATGATGAAACCTTTCTGTCAGTCATCATGCTCAAATCCATTAGGATTCTTCTTGCCATAGCAGTATATTATGACTATGAGATATGTTAAATAGATGTCAAAACTGCTTTCCTAAATGGAAACATCCTTGAGGATGTGTATATGACACAACTTGAGGGTTTTATCGATCCTAAGAATCCTAGTAAGGTATGCAAGTTTCAAAGATTAATTTATGGATTGAAGCAAGCATACCGATATATGCAGACCCTCTAGTACAAATGCTAGAGGAGGTGATTTGTACTTCATCAGCTTCACTGATGACTTCAGTAGATATGAATTTGTCTATTTTACAAGACATAAATCTGAATCCTTTGAAATGTTCAAAGAATTCAAAAGTGAAGTACAAAACCAACTTGGTAAGAATATCAAAGAACTTTGATCCAATCGTGGTGGAGAATATTTAAGCCAAGAGTTTGACAATCATCTTAAGGAGTGTGAGATTGTTTCACAACTTTCTCCATTGGATATGGTTCTTTGGGGATGCAAAGCTTTAGTGAAACATCAAGTTTCTAAAAAGTTAACACCCAGATTCGAGAAGTAAATATTTGTGGGATCGAAAGGAAACAAGGGGTTACTATTTTTACAATTGTTCTGAGAATAAAGTGTTTGTTGCTCAAAACGACGTCTATTTTGAAAAGTGATTTACTTCCAAAGAAAATAGTGGGCGAATTTGTTCCTCTTATGAAGAGTGATATCTTTAGGCCACTTGATGAGTAAGATTGATGGAATGTATGCATACTGAAATGAATTGATAAAGGAGTCAATGCCATTTGTTAGATCGATCTCCTCACGATCAAGAAACACATCAAACAAATAAGTTTGACATGTAACCATGAATTATGCTTAATCTAGATATCGTGAGACAAAAGGACTAAATATCAAACTGTGAAATGTTAACTCAGATGACTGACCCCACTTGATATTGTGTTGTCATAATGTATTACTAGATACTACTTATGGAGAACATGCCTAAGTTTTAGGACAAGACTCATTGCCAATTTCGAGATGGCCTATTGGGTCACACACTAGAACAAATTGGGTTGGTTCACAAATATTCTCTCTTGTCATAATTGAATTATTAAGATAATTAATTTAGTTAATTATTAATAATTCAGGATTTTACGATTTATGTCAGAAATATAATATAAGATGTTATTCATTAATGCAATGGGCTTTTAATAAAAATTACTTAGTAATGGGATAAATATGTTTTGGACATATTATTATGTGTGACATAAATTTGGCTCATGTATTTTAATCATAGAGTGATTTATTTGATGATAATACATCATATAATTAAAATTCCAATAACATTAAATAGCCTATATACAAATTCCACATCTCCTATTTTTTAGGAAAAATTCTACACACTACTATTTTTTAAGAGCCTTGATTCTTGTATTACAAGGAAAAGAAAACCTAGTACACTTCATACCTAGTTAGGAGTTCTTATGATTGTAGGACAAGGGAAAAGAAGTCCTAATAGAAGAAAGACTCGGGTTTTACATGCTTTTATATAAGAGGCCGAATTTTTACATCTAGTATGGATATGCCGAATTTGTGAATGCCACTTACAAAGAGAGAAAATTATTTTTTGATAATAGAATAGAGATTCTAAGTGTTAGTACACATTGTTGATTCAAGTAAGCTCATTTGTATGGATACATTTAGACACGTCTGCACAAAGGCAACGTGAGGAATAGGGGATTCGGTTCTTACACTCAAAGCTACACCAACACTCCATTTATTCATACGCTCTTGCATTGGATTTTAAGGTAAAATTCACTAACCCTAATCGTGTATGTTGATGTGCATGGATCCTTGGTGGAATTCTAGATTTAAATTTTTGTTATTTCTGTTGTCATATATGCTTACGAATGTCATATATTAGTTACGAATTCCAATACAATGTACATAAATGATTGGACTACGGCACCAAAAATAATAATATAACATTAAAAACACAAAACCTATAACATTAATCATCCATTCAAGCAACATAAATCCAAGGTTTACATATCTAATACCCTAATAAGGGTTTAACCTAACATGTTTATAAAATGAAGCTTAAAACAAAAAATCTAAAACCTAAACATAATTTCTAAATAAATAAAAAGGAAATAGAAAGGAAGAAAAATATTCTCACAATGGGTGAAAAAAGCCCTATTCAAATCCTCTTCTTATTTCCTCTTCAATGCTAGAATCTCCTAGGAAATTGGTGAAAGAATCATTCTCTTTCTTTAATATTTGAGTGTCCAAGGTTGCCCAAAATGGTGTGTAAGAGGTCTATTTATAGTCCTTTAGGTCCTCTACAAACCTTCCAAAATTGCCCTTGATTGTGCCTTTGGTTCCCGCTTGATGTGTTGTCTTGTATCATTTTTCTCTCTCCAGAATGGCACTCATAGCCATGCTCATGGCCTTGAATCTAAGGTGTGATAGAGTCACGACCAAAACTCATATTTCTTCATGATCATGAGCCATGACCGTGAGACCATCACACGGTCACCATCACAGTCAAGCTGATGACCATGATGAGTTACTGGAATTTGTAGGAATGCAATTGTTCTTCATAGCCTCCCCATCACACTCTTCATCACCGTCGTGATTGAGTCACAATTTTCCACATGGCCGTGATTGAATCACGACCTTGCCTCCATATGCTCACAGTCCTTCTCATGACCGTAAGTCTTCACTGTTTCTTCAACTTGTGCAATGATTTGTTGACTTTGGCTTGAACACCTTTTGGCCACATTTTGCTCCTCAATAATTTCCACTTCGTTTGCACTCTTAAAGCATTCATCCTTCATGTCATTTATCGCGTTTCCAATCCAAATTTATACAAATCAATTCAAACCTACAAAACATGAGAAATATATAAATTCAACAATTGAAGGATGAAAATGCTAGAAATTTTTTCTTATTATATTTGCATTTTTAGCATACATCAAATTCCCTCACACATAGCTGTTTGATTTTCCTCAAGCAAACCAAACCAATGTTGGGGAAAGAATACAATTTAAATCGAAGAGGTAAGGGAATTCTTATAGGACACAAGTATGCAAATACAATGATCAAAAGAGAAAAGTAAATCGTATTCAACATTTATAAAACATCAAAATTAACATTAAGAAGTTGTCATTTCAAGAGTTTAACAATCAAACCCTCTAGTCCTTTGGCATATATAGGGCTTATCCCCTTTATTGCCAAGTTCAAACACAATTTCCTTTGTTTTTGGAGCAAATGTGGCCTTATTCATTCATAAGTGTTTTCTTTCATGATTCTTTTCATTGCTTTATCCAATTGATTACTTCCCTCTTATTTTTGAGTGCTACAAACACAGTCAGCGAATTAAAGGCCCATGTGTAAAAACACTTAGTTATGATTCCTTGGGTGTACTAACCTTTCCCACCATAAGATTGGGTCCCATGCGCTCGTCCTTGTTTAGTTTCACCCTCAAAGAGAGAAGTTTTATCATTTCACACATTTAAAATAAGCACTTTTCATTCAATTAGAAGCCAAGTCTACTACCAAAATTTTCAAACATAATTCAACCATTTAAGCATTTTTGCTCAAAACAACTTAGCAACAAGCTTGAAAGCCTTTTTTTATGCCCACATTAATGGACTAAAGTAGTTGATAAAGAAACTCTCAATCTTGCAACCTAAAAATGCCAACAATAAAACACCAATTTCCTCAAATAGCATCCATTCCTCAACTAATCATGTGAAAAGCATACTAACACACTACAAAAATCCTCCAACCAATTCAATCTAAATCCTACTCTTTTCAAATTTGATGCATTATAAATTCAGCACAATCCAAGCAAAACTTTCAAGCATTTTTGACAAAAATGAACAAAACAAAGAAAATAACACGATTATCCCAAATAAGCAATCAATAGCCCGTCCCCCACACTTACTATGAACATTGTCTCAATATTCAATATTATAAGTCCGGATCAAACTAAACAAGCATGAGAAACATGAGGACAAGTTCAATGGCAACAATAAAGGATAAAGTAAAAGGATAGGGTTTAGAAAGGTTCTTTAATTGTTGCTTGCACGCCATTGCTTTGTCTCGAGTGCATGACTCTATCGTGACATGAAACAACAAAGGTTAGGGAACACAAATATATGCATGCTAGAGTTGGTGAGAGGTATAACATGTATGCATAAAAAGAATAACCTCTTACACCATTTTTGGAAAAATCATGGAAAACAAAATAATAAACGTGTTTCTACCCTAAATGCAAGCGAAAATTGAAACCTATAATACGTGAAAACGCAAGATAAACACAGTTTAATGTCATTGTGGGCATAAGGTAGTTTAACATCATTCTAGATGTATGTAAACAGACTATTTGGGGTGTCAAATAGTCCTAAATATGGATCCCTTCAAAGGTCTGAAACATTTCCTATAAACAGTAATGGGTTTGTGATCATGAAAAATGATGTCTATAGGACTGAATGAATGAACTTTAGAAATCATGAATGGACCACACATTAGAATTTTGGGGTTATAAAGAAAATGATTCTTGGGGGAAAATAGTAAAATATGTTGTCCCTCAATAAACTCACCCTTCAAACAACAATCACTCTCTTTCCCTTTCGATTTGTCATTTCCACTCTCAACCCCTTTCTCAACTTGTCTCTCTTTTGTACTAGGTTAATTTTCAAACTCTTCCTCATTGGGACACACCAATGGGTTCTCTTTACATATCATGCAACATGTTTAAAAGCATTCATCCTTCATGTCATTTCTTGCGCTTCCAATCCAATTTTATGCAAATCAATTCAAACCTACAAAACACAAGAAATATATAAATTTAACCATTGAAGGATGAAAATGCTAGAAATATTTGCTTATTATATATGCATTTTTATCATACATCACCATGGCTAAATAGCGACTGGTGTGTGCCACGCAAATACACGAGATATGTCTGATTCTAGTGGCACAATCCACATGCTTCACTGTTTGTTTCTGATACACTATGCCTTAGTGGCTACCATCTGCGATCTATGATATTACTCTGATATACTTTAGTATATATTTATGTATAGTGAAACATCTGAGTCTGTATTATTACTCATTTCTCTGTAGTATATTATACTTTAAACTGGCGGGATATATCCTGCTGGAGCCCGAAGACTGCAATGATCGCTTATGTACCCTCTGATTGATTTTGTTTGTCTGTTACAACTTTGAGACCCTTAGGGTGCTGGGTAATGTTTGAGGCCTCTAGGGCTGTCAGCTGTTTGACCCTCCTGAGTCAGGTATTGTTGGAGCTCTTGAGGTTGTTGATTTATATAAAGATTCGATCTTGCCAGTGGAGTACCAATATAGTATGGATGTATGATCATTGGTCATCATATCTGTTAAATTCTGAATATCATAATAAAATATATCTGTATAAGATTCGGTATAGTTTGGTAAAACAAATCATTATGAAAACACATTGCATGCATTGTCTGTTATTCTACTTACTATAGGATTTTCTTGACTGCATGATGTCTTCTTTGGCCACGAAAGGTTTTTCTGAAATGTTTTCGAACTGTACTAGTATGTATATGCAGTGTATACGAATGTATTTGTACGTATTGTATGCAATATTTTTGAAATATTTTTAAAAAATTTTATGTGAGTCGCAAAGGTATTCTAGAGTTGGTATCCTTCAGTGAGTTTACTCACCCTCCCCCTTCACATTTTTTAGGTGTTTTGTTGATAAAGCCCGTATGTAACACCCATACCTACATAACATATATTTACATAACTCGGTAACATATAATAGCATTGCATATATATCAACGAGATTACAGCAAGTACAAGTTACCAACACAAATATGACTGAACTATCAAAATTCGTCAAAATGTAATATACAACATACAATACAAGTCAAGTCTAGCAGACTTGGTACAAAACTTGATGAGTTGTTAGGATCTCATCCTCTAACACCCTATATGCACATGTGTGATGGAGAGAGAGACTGATCGCGACATCCTGACCTCTGTCGCGCTTGTGTATCTGCAAGCCTGCAAATCGGCTTAAAAGCTAGTCTCTGATACCTGGAAAAATTTTTGCGCTTTATATGAGTCGCAACTCAATGAGGAACCCAACAAATATCAAACAATATATAATAAGGTATCATATATACAATCACCTAATATATGACAAGTAAACCATATAAGAGAAGAACATCAATTAAGAATGCAATGTTATTCTGTTTTATTCGGTAATAGCGCACAACATGTCAAGTATTGCCCCGGTTTCCAATATAACAGATCTCATGGATCTTTCCAATACCAATAGAATTGAGATGTAGGTCTGATCACATAAATCAAATAAAGTGTTGGCCAACCCAATATAGTAGAGTGGATTATAGAGGTGGCTCATACGAGTTTTAGCTGCGTATAGAACTTAGTTCCATCTACTTTCTCATATAACCAATATAGTAGAATGGATTCTAGAGGTGGCTCATACGAGTTTTAGTTGTATAGCACTTAGTTCCATCTACTTTCTCATATAACCAATATAGTAGAATGGATTCTAGAGGTGGCTCATATGAGTTTTAGCTGCATATAGCACTTAGTTCCATCTACTTTCTCATATAACCAATATTTCCAATA
>CAODLS010943620.1:0-15382 GCA_948243855.1 Flueggea neowawraea | reverse complement strand
CTTACATTATTCTCAAGCTCTCCCTTCATAATGCCACTCATTTGTACCACCCATTCAGTCTCATCCATAATTGGATTTTCCATGGTTGAATTTAGGTTTGTGTATGGATTATGCTTATTTACCACTCTCATCTCTGTAACATATATATATTTGTGGTGATTGTGGTGTGGGTCCTATATGTTTCTGTAACTTTATCAGTCTATTTCACATTCACTTGTCAAAGCATGATCTATGATCTATAGCATGCATGGTATTTTTCACTCGAAAATTTTGCTGTGTTTGATATTATTTTATTTAAACAACGGTTGTTAAAGGGTCATGTATGGTATTTTTCACTTGAGAATGTTGCTATCAATTGATTAATTGACAAAATGACAAATTATGGTAGGTAGATTTATTATGAGGCTCAACTTTTCCCTTCAATTTAGCGCTTCCAACCATTTACTGTTACTACACCAAATATTAATATTCTTCATCCCTTCCTTTTCTAGACTTTCATCAAATCATCGCTGGGAAAAATTGGAGAAGTAATATCATCCCCCCTCCCAAAAAAACAAACAAATATGTTTGTTTATAACTAATTAACCGGGATATAAATAACAGAAAAGAACGTTATCAGATATAAAAAACTGAAACTTTTACTGAAAATTATTAAGGTTTGAAAACTTTGTAAAAATAGAAAATATCCGATTTTCGAGGCTCAAACGATGAAATTTGGCCAAAAAGCGGCATAAGCCACGAACATAGCGTGTCCCGAACCTACCAAAATTCAACCGCCAAAAAATCCCCGAAATTATGAAACTGCCATTAAATCAAGACAGAGTCAAAGGATATAGGTGGAAACGAAGAGAGAAAAATCTTGAAAATGCAAATGGGATGATTGTTTATGTCATTCTTAAACCCTTTGTTGAGAATGGCAATCGTATGAACGGCCCATTTCTTCTCATCGGTGAATATTGCATTCATCATTGACATTTTTTGTGCACGTATACTTTCTGACAAGCCCTTTTTGCTAACCAATTAACAAGACTATATGTAGTTCTTGAAGTAGCTATTTTCCTTTGAGTCGCAAAAATAGGATCCGAACTTCCACACTACTTCACGAACTTCTTAATGTGATTAGTTTTCTGTCTGTCAAATAATATCAATCAAACATTCTATCTCTTAGCACTGGATACAACTCCGATGCTACTAAGTTATAAGCTTATTCGTGTGCTGATAAATTTTTTTTGGTTGTAAATCAAAGCAGAGAAGAAAATATCCACGTAATATTGACGTTAATAGTATCAACACAACAGAACCACTTATTTATTGGTGCCATAATCCACGATCAACAATGCAAAAACTTATACTCTTCCGCAATTTGTGAAAGATAAATAATCTAGAGCGCGAGATGGTCAAGATATTGGCTCTTGAATATTTTAGGCCAGCTATATATGGCAATATGTCTGCAAAGTTAGCAGTATCAAGACCAAGATCATAGCAATTCCTGTGAGGACTTTCCAGGAGACGAACAAGTATCGCTTCACAAGTCGACGAAACTTAACCTTCCTGCAATTGTCATAGAAGCCATTAACTTCTTTTATGGTGTCATCTAATTCAGACTTACCTTTTGATCCAACAGCTTCTTTCAGGCTACTGAATAGCTTTACAACCTCGGCGCTTTTGGCATTCTCTGGAACAACGTGGAAGTTGGTGTCAGCTTTTTTAAGCAGTTCCACATCCGCAGTGGTTTGCATTAGCGCTGACATTAGTTCAATGTAACAACTGAATTTCGGAGACTTTGGCGTTGCCTCTGCTTCGTATGCGAGAAGGTTCCTCATTACCGCTTCTGACAGGTCGCTATTGACATTAGCACTCAGGACATGAAGGCTTAAAGTGACTGAATCAGTCTTATCCTTTTTTTTCTGGAATCAGTCTCATGCTTGAAAGCAATATTCTTTATGCCACCACGGTCTAGTCCTACACGACAGAATTTCGCTCCGGCATCAGAGAGCTGTGAAGCACTGGAAATCAGGACTTCCTTCTCCGAAAAAATATCTCTAGGAATAGAAGTTCCCAGAGCATCAAGAATCTTCAGTATCAATCCACCATAGCTAAAATCACTCATACAAAACCGAAATTCAAATTTGATAAGTATTTGTCCAGGTTTTGACATCACTGTCTGTTAATGTTAAAGTGATTCTCTTGATCAAGAATTGGAGCCATGGTGATAGTTGATGAAGAGAGTCACAATTGGACGAATTTGTGAAGGAAAACAAGCGACTGGGTCGACCACGGACGGACACGGGCGTGGAATGGCCGTGGGATACGTTGGAGCCGAAAGAAGCAAGAACTGGGCAGACACAGCCTTTGCCATGGCCGTGTCTCAGCTTGTGTCTTGCCGGGACGAGTTTCTTCCGTTACACGGACGCTCGTGGGAGGCTGTGTCTTGGTGGATCACGACGTGTCTTGCTTCTCCTATTCGTGTCTTCCATTATGAAGTATCTAAGACGCGTTCTAGGATTTTGGATGGTATATTTTGACTAGAGTTTCATTGTATATTATAAGTATATGGTTTGGGACAATTCTTAGATGCCTTTTGATGGCCGGGAGATCTTTGAACGCCGTTGTAAACCGGTGTACTTGTTTTTGACTCTGAATAGTAGAATTACTTGTACTCTGTCTGTGGACGTAGATCGAATTGATCGAACCACGTAAATCTTGTGTTATTGTGTGATTGCTCTTTGTTATTCCACATTCTTCTATTGTTGGTTTTCCCTAACACTGTCTTTGATAATGGCATCCGCAGGAGCTACAACTCGCAGTGGTCTAATAGTTACCTTTCCCAGCCAGACCAACTGGTGAAGAAATTCCAGAGCATGATAAGGATCATTTATTTTATAATGAGTGATGTTTCCCTGCAATTCTATCGGCGAGAGGCCTGTACAGAAATCTGTCAGATTATGCCATAATTCATCCTCAGTTTCCATGATCAAAAGCGTTTCCAATACAATTTTTGGAATTTGGTTCTCAAGCAACACTGCATCTTTCAGAATCACATCCAACAGATACTTCCTGTCTCTCAGATCCTCAAATTGATCAGTTTCTTCTGATACATTACGAATCTAACGACGAACATTCTCTTCTCCCTGAAAGTATAATTTCTGCAACAAATCATTTCGACGAACCTGAACAGCTGCTAAATGTTGTCTCTCTGATAAATTCTCCAACTGATCATCAGTCTCTTCTGATACGTTATGAATATGACAATGGCCATTCTCTTCTTCCTGAGGGTAGTATCCTTGCAACAAATCATTTTCACGAACCGAAACTACTGCTCCTTCAACTATTGGAATTGGTTCCCACGAAACATAAGTTCATCTTCCAAGTTAACCTCCAAAAAATGTTGTCTCCCTAATAAATTCTCCAAGTGATCATCAGTCTCTTCCCCACGAAACACAAGTTCATCTTCCAAGTTAGCTGTTGGGAAGATAGGCTAAAAATAAATCACCCACAGGTTAATCTTTCCCACCTTGTGCAATAGACAAACATGCAATAATAATCCAACACAAATAAAGTAAACAAGCAACCACAAGAACACAAGATTTTTTACGTGGAAAACCCTTTGATGTGAAGGGAAAAACCATAGGTTGGCAGCCACCAACATTATATCAAGTAATGAATTACACAACAGAGTCTTTCTAGGCCAAGCTAAAGATCAATAAACAACAGTTATTCACCTAACAGTAGATAAAATACTCAAACGACAATCAAGAAAGTGGATATAAATTACCGCGGTTACCGACAGAGACAACCACAAAGAGGGCTTCTGACAAATTGCACCGGTCACTTCGTACTGCTTGATGCCAGGAACAACATACTGAAATTTGGTAACAATCGGGCTTGAATTCACCTTCCAATTGAACCACACACTTCCTCTCACAATTGAAAATCTATTTTCTCTTCTTTGCCTTGTGTGTTTAACGCCGCTGTCACTCACTTTTTTACAATTTGCTTCACTTCCTTGATTTCTTTTATAACATCCACGCCAAAACCTAATTGAAATGGGCTTAGGCCTTTTCTATTCATTTCTTTTATTATGAGCGGGACAAACCCAACAAATCTCCCCGTCACGCCTATATGGGAAGAGGTGCCATACCCGCTACATCTCAGCAAGCACTAAGTTTCTCTATAGGTAAGGCATTCGTCATCATATATGAACCATTATCGTCAGTATGGATTTCCTCTATAGGTAAGGTATTCGTCATCATATCTGCATCTCGAATCAAATGATACCACACATCAATGTGCTTGGATCTAGAATGAAAAGTCGGATTCTTACTGAGATGGATTGCACTCTGACTGTCACAGTACAATACATACTTCTCTTGCCCTAAGCTCAACTCTTGTAGGAATTTCTTCATCCACAAAAGTTCATTTGCAAATTCTGTAACAACAATATACTCAGCCTCAGTGGTGGATAACGCTACACATTTCTGCAATTTAGATTGTCATGACACTGCTCCCCCTGCAAAAGTCATCAAGTATCCTTATGTGGACTTTCTAGAATCAATATCACTTGCCATGTTAGCATCTGTGTATCCATCCAACATAGGTTTACCATTTCCAAAACACAAGCAGTATTTAGAAATACCTCTAAGATACTTGAGAAATCCATTTGACTGCATTCCAATGCTCCTTACTAGGATTAGAGAGAAATCGGCTCACTAAACCAATTGCATGAGCAATATCCGGCCTTGTGCACACCATGACATACATCAAATTGCCCACAACTGAAGCATAAGGAACCTTCTTCATATCTTCTTTTTCTTTCTCACTTGAAGGACACTGTTCAGAGCTCAAATTAAAGTGACCTGCAAGTGGAGAACTTACTGATTTGGATCTTCTCATGTTGAACTTCTCAAGAACCTTCTCAATATACCTCTCTTGATATAACCACAATTTTCCATTCTTCCTATCCCTAGTGATTCTCATGCAAAGGATTTTTTTTGTCGGTCCTAAATCTTTCATTGCAAAAGATTTGCTCAAATCTACTTTTAACTTCTTAATTTTCTTAGTATCACGGCCAACAATTAACATATTATCCACATACAACAAGAGAATAAGAAAATCACCATCACTGAATTTCTTCAGAAATACACAATGAACAGAAGTGGTCTTACCGTACCCATGGTCTGCCATGAAAGAATCAAATTTCTTGTACCATTGTTTAGGCGCTTACTTGAGCCCATACAAACTCTTTTTCAACTTGCACACCAAGTGCTCCTTACCCTTGACAATGAACCCTTCTGGTTGCTCCATGTAAATTTCTTCCTCCAAATTACCATGAAGACATGTTGTCTTCACATTCATTTGCTCAATCTCTAAATTCATAGAAGCTACTAAACAGTGTACAACTCGAATTGAGGACATTTTCACCACGGGCGAAAAAATTTCATCAAAATCGACCCATTTCTTCTGACCAAACCCTTTCACAACTATTCTTGACTTGAACCTTGGGTTTAAGGTTTTTGCATCTCTATTCAGTCTGTGAACCCATTTGTTCTTCAAGGCTCTTTTGCCTTTAGGCAACTCCACTAACTCATAAGTGTTGTTCACATGCAAGGAATTCATCTCTTCTTCCATGGATTTCAACTACTCATTCTTGTTTTCAATTCTCAATACCTCATCACAGGTTTGAGGTTCTCCATTCTTTGTAAGCAATACATACTCAGCTTCAGGATATCTTGTGGAAGGCTTAGACTGCCTAGATAATCTTCTCAACTCAGACTGAACTAGTGGTTCTGGTAAGGCTTGCTCTACAGGATCATCAATCTCATCATCTGATATAAAATGCTCTCCATCATGGATGGGCTCATCATTATCTCTGTCATCTCCCTGTACATCTCTCCCGTCATTCACATTCTCCTTGGAAGGCTCTGGTTCAATGGCATGTATTGGAGTTGGTTTTGACTGTAGTAGTTTCTCAAAATCCTTCATTGTTTGATCTTCAAGAAACACCACATCTCAACTTCTCACAATTTTCTTTTTTGCCAGATCCCACAATCTATACCCTAACTCCTCATCTCCATACCCCAGGAAGACACACTATTTTGTTTTACTATCAAGTTTGGCTCTCTCGTCTTTTGGGATGTGAACGTAAGCTCTGCAGCCGAACACTCTCAAATGACCATATGAGACTTCTTTCCCTCTCCACACTTTTTCAGGTACCTCTCCATCAAAAACTGTAGAAGGTGAAAGGTTAATCAAATCCACTGTAGTCATCAATGCTTCACCCTAAAAACCTTTAGATAACTTTGCATATGACAACATGCATCTAATTTCCTCAACAATGGTGTGATTCATCCTCTCTGCAACTCCATTCTGTTGAGGTGTTTTAGGCATTGTCTTCACAAGCCCGATACCATGATCTCTACAGTACTTCTCAAAAGGACCTCTGTACTCACCACCATTATCTGCTCTCACACCTTTTAACTTTCTTCCAGGCTGTCTTTCAACACTAGCATTAAACTGCTTGAATACACTAAGCACTTGGTTTTTTTGTCTTCAAAGCAAAAGCCCACACTTTCCTAGAATGATCATCAATGAAAGTAACAAATACAAAACACCACCAAGGGTTCTAGCTTTCATGGTGCATAGGTCAGTATGAATAAAATCCAAAACATGAGATTTTCTACCAGAGAGAGAATGTTTAAATGCAACCCTATGTTGTTTTCTAGCAAAACAATCAGTATTGGTTTTCAACTGCGTACATGTCACAGTGATGCTTTTCTTCTTAGTAAGAATGCTAGGGCATTTCTAACTCATGTGGCCAAGTCACCTATGCCAGAGATCACTAGAGGATTCTTCAACTACATTTAACTCCCATTTAGACACTAATACATGTGCCTTGTATAACCCGTCTTTCTATCCTCTAGCAACAATAAGAGAGCCTTTGCTAAGCTTCCATTTTCCATCACTAAAGTAATTGGAGTAACCCTCATCATCAAGTACTATAGTAGAAATCAAGTGAAACCGAATATCTGGAACATGTCTAACATTTTCAGTAATAGTGTGCATCCAGTATTGGTTTCTAGCCAAATGTCTCCAATGCCAACAATCTTGCAAGCTCCTTCATTTCCCATCCTAACCTCACCATAATCACCACTAGTATAGGATGTATAAAAATCCCTTCTGGAAATAATATGATAGGAAGCTGTAGAATCAACAACCCAAGTAGAATTCTGGCAAGTGACATTTATCCAACAGTCATCATAAACAACAATTACTTCACTACTAGATGCAACTGCCAGTGTTCTTCTCATCATTCTAGTCTTCGTTTTTCCCCTTAGCTTGCTCCCTTTTGAACTTTCTGCACTCCTTTTTCATATGCCTTGACTTGCCACAATGAAAGCACTTAATCGAACTTCTCGATTTGGATCTCCCTCTCAACATATCTCGATTCTCAAAATTCTTAGAATTTTTTGTTTTTCTTCTACCTCGTCCTTCAATATGAAGAGAACCCAAGTTCTTTTCGTCTTGTTTCTTCATTAAATATAATCTCCTTCACTGCATTCATAGACAACTTGCCATTTGGTGTCGAATTACTGAGAGCAACCACTAGTGCTTCCTAACTGTCTGGTAAAATACCTAAAAGCAAACAAGCTTGTAGCTCATCTAGTAACAGGGTCTCAAGATTACATAATTGATCCGTGGTCTCTTGAAAATCATTCAAATGCTCATACATACTCTGTCCATCTTTATACCACAAATGAATGAGTTTTCTCACCAGGAAAGTTTTGTTCTGCAGAATCTTCCGCTCATACATGCTAGCAAATTTGTTACATAACATATGTGCATTAACTTCCTTACCGATATGGTGGAACACACTGTTGTCTATCTACTGCCGAATCAAAGAAACCACTTTTCTGTTTATCCGCTTCCATTCCTTATATGTCTTATCTATAGGTTTTGTCTTGTCACCTTCAATTGGTTTATACAAATCTTTGCAGATAAGAACATCCTACATTCTTGGCTTCCATATCGAATAATTCGACGATGTCAACTTAAACATAGTACTGTTATGAGACTCTTCCATTTGTCTTGCACAGATTACCAACAAAAAATTAACTGTTACAGGAACCACCAACTAATGTATCTGATACCACTTGTTGGCAAGATAGACTAATAATAAATCACCCACAGGTTAATCTTTCCCGCCTTGTGCAATAGACAAATAGGCAATAATAATCCAACACAAATAAAGCAAACAATCAACCACAAGAATACAAGAATTTTTACTTGGAAAACCCTTCGGTGTGAAGGGAAAAACCACGGGCTGGCAGCCACCGATAAACTTCCACTATATCAAATAATGGGTTACACAATAGAGTCTTTCTAGGCCAGACTAGAGATCAACAAATAACAGTTCTTCACCTAACAATAGATAAACTACTCAAAAGATAATCAAGAAAGTTGATAGAAATTATTGTGGTTACCAACAGAGACAACCACGGAGAGGGCTTCTGACAAACTGTACCGGTTACTTCGTAATGCTTGATGCTAGAAACAACATACTGAAATTTGATAACAATCGGGCTTGAATTCACCTTTCAATTGAACCACACACTTCCTCTCACAATTGAAAAATCTATTTTCTCTTCTCTGCCTTTCGTGTTTAACGCCGCCGTCACTCATTTTTTTACAATTTGCTTCACTTCCTTGCATTCTTTTATAACATCCACGCCAAAACCTAAAAATGGGCTTGGGCCTTTTCTATTCATTTCTTTTGTTATGGGCGGGACAAACCCAACATTTTTTATTTTGGTAAGAATCAAAAATTTATTTCCTCATGAACAAAGAATGTACAAAGTTTAAGCTACAATTATCAATTTACATCTAATGCTCCATCTAACACTTACTCACATCTGGACAAAGAGATAGGGAATTGGAATCAAACCAACAGCTCTTATAACACTGACAGAAAACACTCTAAAGCTATCTATACAAACAATTAGTAACAAAACAACCCCAATTATATATAGTACCGCCAACTAACTTCTTAACTTTAGTACAACACTTTCTTCCACATTATGCAGCAACTGCTCAACAGTCCAGATTTTCCGGTGGAAGATCAAATCATTGCGAGCCTTCAATAACCAATAGACTAATCTAGCAAAAAGTATGCGCTGACATTGCTGAACTTTAGTTTTCCCCCTAGTTTTCCTAGAAAACCAGCTGACTTCTCAACGCCAAGGAAAGATATCCCTGTGAAAATTATACTTGGCAATAACCAGATTCCAGAAAGCAGAAGAATAAGGACATGCAAAAAATAAGTGGTCAATAGTTTCTTCAGCATTATTACAGAGTACACAGACATTATCTGGAACCAATCCCCAGCTGAACATTCTGACTTTAACAGCCAATTTATTGTGCAAAGCAAGCCAGAGGATAAAGCTAAATTTTGGAATGAAACCAGCCCCCCACACAAGTTTATTCCATGAAACAATAGCTGCTTTTGGACAGATAGCATTCCAAACACCCTTGACAGTATAATTGCCAGAAACATAATGCTTCCATCTAACTCTATCAAATCTGAGTGCATAGGGAGAAATCTCCCTCCAAGCTACCTCAGTCTCATCATCTAGAGGATCATGCAATATCCATTCATTATGTTTCCAAACATTAGCCACAATTGCACATTTAGAAATATCAGAATCTGGAATGTGAACAAGAGGAAATTCCTCTGATAAAGACATACCTCGGAACTACGGATCATACCAAAATGACAAACCCAACATTAGCATCCGAAAAATGCTGTCTCCCTGATAAATTCTCCAACTGCTCATCAGTCTGTTCCCCACGAAACAAAAAATAATAGAAAAGATGTTATCATCTTGAATTTAACAAATTAGTAAGTTTATGTCAGTCGAAGACTTGAGTATTGGAATTGATTATTTCTTGTTTTAGTCTTGTGTAGGTTCATTTTGGGAAGGAGATTAAGTAGACGGTTTGCCTGAGACATTAATTGTGTACAATTCGACCAAAAAAGAAGAAAAGCAATGGAAATTAGAACCTGAATCTTGTGAGTATATCCAATGGTCGCCAATTGGGTTGCTATCTAATCTAATAGAGTATCACGCTTAACAGGCTGCGCAAAGTCCAGTTTCAGTCAGTTACAGCACACAATCAATTTTCAAAATGAGGATATTACGCTACCTGGCTTTCTTGAGATTTTAATATCACGTTTGAAACGCGGGGATTATAATTTCTCCGGAAAAAAAATATGTTTGTTTGTAACTGATTAACCAGGATATAAATAATAGAAAAGAACGCTATCAGATATAAAAAACTGAAACTTTTACTGAAAAGTATTTAGGTTTGAAAACTTTGCAAAAATAACAAATAGACGATTTTCGAGACTCTAACGATGGAAGTTGGCCAAAAAACGGCGTAAGTCACGAGGCCATGTCTTGTACCGCATCAAAACAGCTTACCATTTGATATGTGGCCTTCTTTAGTAAATTGCCAACATTAACTAATTTTTCCCTGATTCAAAGGATTCGAAGTAATTTTTGTTAACATCTTTCACGCAGAATTTAACACTCACAAATTCTATATACAAAATTGCAACAAACCGAGAGAACGTGGAATGCAACAAATCATAGATTAAAACAAAATAAAAAATCAATTCCACTAAACCCAGTTTAAATTTAGAGCAAAAACACACCTGGTTAAGAAGAGACGGCGGATGCGAAGGTGGACCGTCGCCATAGTAAGATGTGTAATTTCTGCGTTAACGGCTAAAGAATCAATGGTTTTTCCTATTACCCATTTGACTTCACAATCCAAGAGAACAAATTTTTAAATCTAACACACCAACGTCGAACCACTGAAGAAAAAATGAGAGATATTTTATGTGTTGATGGCGGAGTTCATGACTAAGACTCAATTATCCAATCTAACACATCTTGATTCTGGCTTATCCTGGGTCGGATTGATTTGAGAGTTTGACGATGGAAACGACAACATAGAAGAAGCAGATTAGGACAGGAATACAAGTTCATATTGACTCGAATAAGAGATTTGAGAGTGCGGCTTAACTGAAAAAATAATCAACGGAGCTTAAGGAAAAATCTGAGAGGGTTAATTTTTGAATGCCAATAAGAAGGAAATGGAACATAATTAAAATGTAGGATGGATAGGTGTATCCATTTCAAGGGCTAAGACAAATGAAAAGAACTGAGAAGAGACAGGTGCACATACTGTCGCCGTTTCCATCAATTTCAGTTGTCTCCGCAAATTAAGAGCAAAAAGATGGCGTCCTTTCCATATATGAGCAGAATTAAATTTGTTTGGTTTCAATGCAGCAGAGCACAAAGTCTGGAACAGAGAGGTGGTAGAAAGACGGAGATGGGAATTTTTTTTCCGAAGAGAAGTGCAGAGTGAAGGGAAAAAAAGAATAAAGACAATTAAATTTGGCCAGCTGTCAATATGTCGTGATAACAAATGTACAAATGTTACGGTGCCAGGTGTCAAAATTTTACAGAGCCAAATGTCAAAATATTAGGTCTAATCATATCATAGTACTAGTATAAAATTTCGAGCGATAATTCGAATACCATTAATATATTTTAATTTTCTTATGAAAATTCAAATTTTTATAATTTATATTTTAAAATTAAAATAAAATAATACAATTGTCAATCTCATATTAAATTTTAAAATTTTCAATATAATTTACAAAATTCAATCTTTTAAATATAGTTTGAAGAATTATTTTCTTTGTAACTTATAAAAATTTCTAATACATACCTACTTTTAACTCATAAAACCTCTCTAAATGAAAATAAAATAAGGCAATTATAAACCAATATGGTTTGACAATATTTAACAATAATTTTTGTTGAGATTGAAGAATTACAACATGATAAAAACTCTTAAGTGACTTATTTAATATAATTTGTCAAGGAATTGGTCAAAAGATATATTAAGCTAATCATCGTTTATTGCACAATCGATAAAATTTTACATTGTCAAGGAATAATTATAAAAAAGTATTAATAAAGCAAAAAATTGATCTTCCATAAACTAAATCCATTCGTTCATTTTTAATTGAAATATTAACAAATTCAATAACCAAAATACACTTTAATATGACAATTAATTTGACTGTAAATTTGTTAGTTCACAATACCAATTTTAGAAATTGCACTTATTTATGGAAATTAATTTTTCGGGACATTTGGGAAATCAAATTTGATAAAAAAATGTCGATATATAGAATCAGATAAAATAACAGTAGTGATATAAAAATAATAAAAAATTAAAAAAAATATACATTGTTGTGGTAAATATTAAACAATTTGTGTACATATAGTATTTATTTTTAAAATGTGCAATAAAAGTTCATTTAAATAAAATAGATTTATTCTTATATTTTAATTTTTTATTGTATATTTTATTAATTACTATATAAATTGGTTAATTGATATAAATGACTAATGTAAATATATTTATTATTATTTTTATGACACATCTTTGTATGATATATGTCACATTAATAAGACATTAAATATTATTCATTTATGATAACATATGTCAACATCTCAATGTATGTATTCTTTTTTATATTAATATATATTTTTTGAATAAAGAGTAAATCAATGATCATTGAGGTGACTAACTTATATGATTTTATTTGATTTTTTAAAATTTTTGATATTTTCTCACATTTAAACTATTAATTTCAAATTAATGTATATTTAATAATTAATGTCTATTGAAAATTTTTGATTTTATAATTAATGTATATCATAATTAATGTATTAATTAATCAACATTAATTAATATTTGATTTTAATCATCATTATCATCATTAATTAATGTATTTTAATTAATGTATATTATCATTAATATATATTTATTTTAAGTTTAGTGTCTTTGCTTGCTACTAAGGACTTCTTAGGTCTCATGTTTCTTATAACATTTTAATAGCTACCATTCAAAGAATTTTATTTGTGTATGACTTTTCTTGATATACCAAAATTAAAGACATATCTTTATTCACTTAATGTAGTTATAATGACTAGATAGACCTACCTTTTTTTATCTATTTCTATAAAAAAAAATTCCTTTCTTACTCAATAAAAATTATTAGCTATATTGGAAGTCTAAATATTGGTAACGAACATTTATGTGAAAACATCTTTGAAAATTGAATGATCTACATTATATCTCAAATTGAATATTAAGTGCAAAATTCTTTGATTTATCTTTTTTTTTTTTTTTGAAATGAGCTAATGATATCTTTTTAATATGTAGATTAAAAGAATAGCACCAATATTAGTAAAAAAATATTTATAATTATTTTTCCTAAATTTAGTTTGATATAAACATGATTTCTCAGTGACTAAGGGTGTCTAGATTGCATATTACTACCACATATGCTTAAACGATATCCAAACCGAGAACTGATCTAACCCAAGTTGCCTATATGTATGTTTCTGTTGTTGAGAAATAATATTTCGTTACTTGAGAGGATTTTATGAGAGCCATTATTTCATAGGCATATGGACGAACAATATCCAAACCGAGAACCGATCTAACCCGAGGTGTCTATGTGTATTCTTCTGTTGTTGAGAAATAATATTTCATTACTTGGGAGTATTTTGTGAGAGTCATTATTTGATAGGCATATGGAAGATCTTCTGATGTTTTGGTGTTTAAATATATATTATAGTATTCATAATTAATTTGAACTTTTGAACTTCATCTCTCATTATATTACATCCGATCCTACATTTGAGTCATGGGCTCTAGCCACCATAATTTAATTTATTCTCATTATAATCATATATTTTTACTAACATCTACTCTTTATTTTTTTTCTTATGAAGTATATAAATGATCTTCTAAATAAACTCCAAATTTATTCAATTTGACCTCATTATAACCATCATATTTTTTTTTCTTAGGGCCATATCAATTAAAAAAAATAAATTGTTAAAATTTCAAACCCAAAATTAAGTTCGCATCATATGCGGGCATTCAAATTAGTATATTATATATAGATATAGATTGGAAAATAAAACAAATGAGAGACAAATGACTTAATTGCTGGAAATTTATTGCTTGACAAAAAAAGTTGCATTACAAGGCTTTAAATAATACTGAGAGAACAACAGAAAATGCCTAGAATAAGGAACATAAACCCATGGTTCTGATTCAGTGCCAAATATAATTAAACACTATAAAAGAAAAAGTGTTAATTACGTGGGCCATCAATTTTTAGACCTCAATTTTAAAAAATGACAGTCTATATTTCACTTCTAAAAAAACAACAATTTTTATGTTTTTTTTTTAAATCAACATCTTTAAAAATAAGTTTTCAAAATGTTACATTAATTTTAATATAAATTTTAATTTTTCATTTTATTTTTAAAAAAATTTCCTCTCTTCAGTTTCTCACTTTCTCTCTCCCACAACCCTAGCTACTACTCGAAACCCTAGTTAGTCCACGCCTTTCTCTCTTTCGCCGCTCCCCACCACACAACCTCTCTCTTTCGTCGGTCTTCCTCATCTTCTCTGGCTCGTTCTCCCTCCATAGCCTCATTCTCTTCCCTCCTCTCAGATCTGGTCAACATTCTGTTCAATTCTGGTCAAGAGAAGGAAACGTCAATCCCACCAATCTCTTCCCCTCACTCATCATGCGCTATCTTGCGCACCCTCCGCCGGCCTGAGCCTCCGCCTCTTAGATCGCTCCTTCTCTCACTTCCTTTCTCCGTGAATTTTTTGTTGTACGGATCTACCTCTTCATCACTTTAATCTTTGCTTTTGCAGCTGTCTATGTGTGTGTTGATTTTGTTTGTGATTGATTGATGTACATGTGATCAAGGTTAGATATATGTGGTTTGATCTGGTGCTATAAATTGAAAATAATCAAAAAACGTGAACTTACTATTCAGTTCTGGTACTTATCGAAAATATGTTTTGTTGATTGTTGAGAGAATTTTTGTGAAATGAGTAGTTTGATGTTATAACAGCTGTATCTTTAGTAGACGTGTAAAAACCAAACCGAAACCGGCGAACTGAACCGGAACCGGACCGGTCAAAATCGGAACCGAACCGAACCGAAACCGGAACTTGCCGACTAAAACCGATGGTTTACGGTTTAGGTTCCGGTTTTTTGTTTTAAAAACCGTCAAACCGCCGGTTTAACCGGCGGTTCACTGAACCGTTGAAACCGGCGGTTATTTTCTTTTTTTTTTTATTTTTTTTGTTGTTTTTTTTTATTTTTTCAACTCTATAAATACCCCACCTCATTCTTACCAATTTTACACCATTTTTTATCTCTCAATCTCTTCTACACTCTCTTAAAAATTCATTTTTCTATAAATTA
>CAODLS010943341.1:0-11074 GCA_948243855.1 Flueggea neowawraea | reverse complement strand
TGACAAAGCCTTCAGCTATCCATAAACGAATCAATCTATTATTTCCTATCATGCAATTCTCAGGAAAAAGGCTAAGGTACATCAGACAAGATTTCAGATAGTAAGGTAAATCATTGTAACTGAGCAACAAAATTTTAGCTGCACTTGTGAGGAATTCATTACTCTCCAATTCAGTGCCAAGTCTTCTCTGAACAATTTCCCATGCTTCTAACCCATGTCTGCTTTTGGTGGCCAAAAGACCACTAATTGCCACAATTGCAAGGGGTAACCCTTCACATTTTCTCATAATGCGCCTTGAAACATCCTGTAATTCTGGAGGGCAAGTCTCACCACGAAATGTCTTCCGGCAGAATAACTCCCAGGAATCTTCTAACGACAAAGGTGACATCTCAAAGACCATCGTTCTGTTTCCCATGCTGAAGACATAGGCCACATCTCTCTTGCGAGTAGTCACAAGCACTCGGCTGCCCATACCCTCATGAGGCAATGCCGGTCCAAGAGCATCCCACAGGTCTACCCGCCATACATCATCTAGTACAACAATAAACCTCCTCGACTCAAGAACGCTCCTAATTACGGAACACAGCTGGAGGATACTCATGTACTCAATTTCGGGCGGCAGGGCTGTTTTAGTCCCGACTAAGATTTGACGAACTAAGTTCTTTAGAATTTCCTCCGTTCTGTACGAATATGATACAGTAATCCAAGCACAAACCTCGAAATGCCTCTTTACATGTTCATAGACCATCTTGGCCAGCGTAGTTTTCCCCAATCCTCCCATTCCCACCACCGAAACCACCACCAATTCATCGCCTTCTCCAACATCCATCAGCCAATGCGTAAGTAATTGTTTCGGATTTTCAATTCCCACCACCTCATTTTCGTATAGTAGCACTGAATCCCTTCTCCGATCATACCATTCACTCTTCCCTGCTCCTGACCTCATATCCTTCTCTCGCCAATCCACATAGACACCGTACCTATGATACGCTTCAGAAACCACAACCATTCTAGACCTTATGTCCCTAATTGACGAAGCCAATTGATGACGAGATTTAACAATTCTCAGCAACGAAGAGATCTTACCGAAGCAACCGTGAGAGCTGTATTGATGCTGTTGAACTGCGAACTCATCCAACACATCTTCAATGTCGTAACACAGTTCTTGCACTTGCTTCACCCACACTCTCTTCATTTCACCCCTCTCTTCCTCTTCATCTGCATCCTTTAAAAAGCTCTGGATTTTCCTCAGATCCTCTTCGAGTTCCAGCATATCTTTAGTAATTCCTCCAAGATTGAGCATCTCAGTGTGCGCTAGAGACGCAATCTTGTCGGTCACGTAGCTTACAACGGCCTCCGCCATCTTCTCCTCTGTTCGTCTTTCTAAGCCCTTGACTTGTATCAGACTTTAACAGTTTAAACGGAATTAACCACCCAAACCGGACCGGAAAAGGCCGATATTTCCTCCTCCTCCTAACAGCAATGATCTAATGATCTTCGCAAAAAAAAAGTCGATTTACGGCCGATCTCCTCCGCCGACTGCGTCGCTTCCGCCACCACTAGAAACACCGTCGCACACAACTACGGGCAGGTTCAGGTGAGTTAGAGGCCGTAAAGTATCGTTGAAGGAGAGAATATAGGTAACTTGGATCCGAAATAGATGTTTTCCGATTGTTGAGAGAGAGTTTCAGCTTAATACGACTACGAGACCGCACCCCCTTTTTTCCTTTTTTATTTTTAACATAATTGAGGTGGAAAAACAGATTCAGTCATTCAATTTTACTCAATTTTTCAATATAGTCACTGACATTTTTCAAAACTAATAAATAAGCCACTGAACTTTCACCCAAAATCCTATGAAACCCCTGAACTTTCATTTCACCTATTCCACTCATAACTTTTAAAATCACCACATTTAAACCCAAAAATATACACCGTTATTACATGTTATAAAATTCCTACGAGAGAAGAGTGGGTTCAAATGAGTACTAATAATATTTTTTATTTTTTTATTTTATATTTAGTGGGTTTAAATGAAGAGTAAAATGTGTTTATTAATAATATATTTTTATTTTTTTATATTTAAGTAGCCGTTATGAAATCTTGTTTAAGGATACTACGGACATGACCGAAGAGCAACCACATATGCATGAGCAAATGTGTGTTATTTTAAAAGCCAAATATAATCTTTTCAAGATCTATTATGATCTAGTATAGGATTAGATTTAATTTATGTATTTTTATTTTCAATGTCATGTATGTTGTACTATAATTGTAGTAAATTTATTTTTTTGTATTTAATCTATAATTTTAATTTATTACTTCTATTGTAATAGATAAATTTTAATAACTTAATTTATCAATAAAAAATGTTAATAAGTTAATAAATTTTATTAACAAATTTTAATATTTTTTGGTAATTATATAGAATATGTATTGTGAATTATTTAAAATTATATATAGTAAATATTGTGAGTCCAACCTATTAAACCTCAAAAAGATGGAATCATTGTGAGAAAAAAATAGAATAAAATAAAGTGTAATAAGTTGGCCTATTTTGCTGATAAGTCAGACTCATTAGGTGTAACCATTATGGATACCTTAAATTAGTGATGTCAAAACTAGACCAAAATGGTAGATCGAACCGATGAACTAGTCGAGTTCATGCTATTGGATCGGTTTGCAATCGGACGGTTGGTCCAACCGATGAACCGGCCAATTTTTGAACCAGTTCTCATATTTTAGAAATTACAGATTAAATTTTTTGTGTTTAATTATGTAAGAATTTGAAAACAAATACATAATTTATATTCTATTTATAAATTGAAGGACATAATTACTTAATTTTTAATATTTTTTAATTTTATAATTATTTAATATATGTAAATATATTGTTTTATGTATTTTTATTTCTGTTGTTTGACCATTGAACCACCAGTTGAACCAGTGAATTGGTTCTTTCTAGTTCGATGGCCAGTCTGATTTTGATAACACTGCCCTAAATATATGATTGAAATTAGGGTTGCTCACGGGTCTTGTAGATTCCCGAATCAAACTAAATATCCAAACCGAAAAGAATTGAAACCGAAAAACAGTTTTTGATTTTCTCTTAACCGAACCATCCCAAAATTTTATTTGAAAAGGTTTTGAGTCTTAAGCAATACCCATACCAAGAAACGTCCAAACTGAAGAACCGAAACTAGTACAAAAATTTAATATGTATATATATATAATACTTTGTTAGTAGACCTAATTTTTTTTATTCTATTTTTTTATGATTAAAAATCTCATACTTATATCAATTCAATAATAGCATCATACACCATGTCTCATATGCTAATCTACTAAATTAGTTCGATTAAACTACTTGTAACCCAATTACTACTTGTAATTTAATTTTAACAACTTAATAAGTTCAAGTAAATGTTATTGTTTTTTCAAAACGATATAATTTTGAACATTAGTTAAAGACTTGAAGTAACATCTATAAATTATACTCTAAACATTTTTATCCTAAATTTTATACCATAAACCCCAACCCTTAATTTCTAAACTAATATTGTTAACCACTTTAATGTTTTAATTTATATTCAAAGTATAATAATACAACTTATATACAAAAATATTTAATATTATAAACTACATAGTTTTGACTTACAAACTAAAAAAAAGGTTAAGTCCTATGAAATCCCGGGGATTTGGTCAAATCTGCTCTTCGATCACTAGGTTTTCAAAAAACTCATCTCCCCTCCCTGAGGTTCTCCGAAATTATGAACCGTTCGTCCAACGCCAATAATTCCGCTAGTTTTGCTAATGTGGCCTTAGCTTTGCTGATGTGGCATGAAATTTGAAAAAAAAACTCAATTTTAATGACAAAATTACCCTTGGACAATTTGTTTTTGTTTTCCTTTCTTCCAACCACTAAAACCAACCCACCAACCAATCTACCACTAAACTCAATCAAACCCACAAACCCATATATCACTAAACCCAACTGAACCCACCATCTCTCCTCTTCCTCTCTCTTCAAAACCAACACTCCAACCAATATACCACTAAACCCAATTAAACCCTCCAACCCATCTATCAAGAAACCCAACCGAACCCACCAACCCGCCATCTCTTCTCTTCTTCCTCTCCCTAAAACCAACCCATCCCCAACCGAACCTAACCCCTCTTCTTTGTATTCCTTTCTTTTTCTTCCAACCAAAAACCAATCCAACAACCTGTCATAATGCAAGTGATAGCTACAGTACCAACCATAGATCAAAAGGTTTACGGATGCAAAGTTGAATTGACTCAATCAAGAATACCTAAGCTCCACACCAACCCCAAACTTATGAAACCTAGTGTTCCGATACCACCTTTGTCACAATCCAATGCACCGTCTATGAGATTCTGGCTCATCTCGCACAAGTCTCATAGATCATAACATACTACCCAAAGCAATTGATTAAAATATTTATTCAATCAAAACATTTGTTTTTTTAAAAACATACGATAGAATAAACATATATCATAATAAAATATCCAAAACATATATATATATATCGTAATATATCAAAATACATCAAAGTATAAAAAGCAACCCAATAACCCGACAACATCCCGGTATAGAGTTCTAACATCAATACATAAGAGCTCGATCAAAAGGGCGTCACTAACTAAATAAAACCTCACTGGTATCCAAGATGCGGAAAAGTTATCGAAGCCAAAAACGATGAACCTGCTGACTAAAATCAACAGTAAACATAGAAAGAAATGGGGTTAGGACCCAATGAGGGAAAACACTTCAGATCGCCTCATATGTGCCTTACAAAGACTATTTTAAAAATCGTTCAAAAATATCATATGCAGGTATAGACACATACATATACATATATACATGCTATAGGTAATAGATTTTCGAAAATCATTTTGAAATCGTTCGCAAGCACAAAAACATATTTAAAACCATTTCGATTCTTAAAACATATCTCCATAGTCAAAACATATATCTTTGATAGGGGACCATGAGCATAGGTGTGCACGTGGCATAAAACAATATGGGTGATGTGGACTTGGCCACTATCATAACAATTCACCTGTTGGATCAGAACACGTGGCTACCGACATCCCTGATAACTGGAGTTTCATAGTACATATATCATTGGTATACCAAAGGCTACTTTGACCCCATAGCATAGGTGTCCCATATCATAAAAAAACCATTATCTTACATAGAGTAAATCATAAGCATGCAATTTAGCATTTGAAATCATAGAAAAGATATATATCATACATATATATCAATTTCATAAAACATAGTGTTGATTATAAAAATCACATAACCATTTTATTCATTTAACTAATCCTTAGATTAGTCCATTTTTCATAAACATGTTCAGCACATCATAAAACATAATAGAAGTTTCAAGACACAGCCTATGCTTCTGAAGCTGTTATCCACTCACCTAGATGTCCAAGTTGAATCACTAATCAAGCCTCACTAATCGGTGTTTGGCTTCACTGGCAGGAACAAGAAGTTGAACATGGACAAACATAACATTTATCAAAATATGGTACTATGACTGTACCAAATGCATGATATGCAAATGCAATGCAAACTTTCATAGACGCTGAAAACATATATCGAATGTGAATTTATCACTATCGATCATAAATTCATAATCTACGTAAAATTACAGTTTGATCTCGACCACTGTAAAATTACGCATTAGTCCCCGAGACTTGAAAAATTTCAATATAGTCCTCAAAGTATCATCAAATTACCAAGAGATCCTCCATTAGTCAGAATTCCCAAATTCATCACTGAACTCTCAGAAATTGCAATTTAATCCTTAACTTGTAAAATTATAAGTTAGTCCGCAAATTTTTTAGAAATTACCATTATGTACCTCAACTTTCCCAAAATTACAAATCTGGATCCCAACTTATAGAAATTATGTTGGAGAATTTTTTCGGAGATGCCTTGGTTGAGTTTGGAGAGCAGAAGCGAGTTAAAGTGAATAGAGAAAACAACACCGCAATTTATAGTGGTTCGGCCAACCATGCCTACGTCCACTACCTAAGTCTCACTTAGGATTTTCACTATAACGATGATTGATTCCGGCTCAATCCAACAAAACCTTACACCAAGGTTGATTGCGGCTCACACTTGTAAAGCCAACAAAGTTGATTGCGACTCACACCTCTAAAGCCAACAATGTTGATTACGGCTCACCCCTCTAAGACCAATAAAATTGATTACGGTTCACCCTTCTAAAGCCATTACAATGTTGTTTTCCATAAGTTCACAACAAACATTTCCTTACTCTCAAAGAGTTTTATAAAACAGTTTAAAAAAGTAAAAGCTCTATGCTAGGAGTACATATGTTTGATTGATGTTCATAATCTTCTCTCTAGCTTGAAATTGGTGTTTTGGGGGTGATGGAATGATGAAAATATTTGGCACTTGAAAGCATATGATCATCCATGTTTTTCTACCATTCCTTGATGTATTTATAGCTTTTTTAAGCCATATGACCGTTGGAGAAGAGAATATAGCCGTTGGAGTGCATTTAATGTTGTCTGCTGCTATCTGTGTCATTCTAATGTACGTCACTTTAGCCTCACATACGTCACCTGCAAATTCTCCATCTTACGTATGTGTGTTGTTAATATCACGTACATTAATCAAGCTCCAGCATGATTCACTTACGTCAAAGTTTATCTTGCGTATGTTAGATGTGTCTCACATACGTTAGTCTATTCTCAAGTACGTTAGTTTGTTCTTTTCATCATTCAATTTGTTTTTGCTTGTCTTTACGCCTTATCTCACGTACGTTAATATTTCTTGACATACGTGAGTCCTTTGTTACGTACGTTAAACTCACACTAACGTACGTTAACAGCATCAGAGTCTTTATTTCGCAATTCTGAGCTCTCCAACGTGTTCCACTTCAAGTCAAACGTTTTGCACATCGTCAAAACATAAAAGGAACTTAATGTTGATCACCCATGATCCAACAATATCCCCATTTTTGATGATGTCAAAACTTTGAAGAATTTAAGCACTACATCTAGGCAACACAATTGATCAAGGATTACATCCTTGTCATGAGATTAGGATCACAAAAATGTATGATCATATCAAAAATTTTAAAATTTTCACTCCGCCTATCAAAAACAATTTAGGCAATATTTAAATATTTTGAAGATATCATTTCTCCCCCTATCGAAAAAATTTGGTGCATAATTTTTAAAACTTCTTTTCTTCCCCTTTTTAAATCAAAACACTATCAATTTAAAAGAAATGATAAGAGTTGAGAAAATTGGAAAGATAGTACCAAATTTGGCATCTCCAATGATGCAGAATCTTTGCTCCAATGTTGTTAAGCCTTCTTGAACGGAGACCCGATTTGATACCACTTGTTGAAGAATTTTATCTGGGGATGTCTTGATTGAGTTTGGAGAGCAGACGCGAGTTGAAGTGAAGAGAAAAAACAATACCGCGATTTATAGTGGTTCGGCTAACCATGCCTACGTCCCCTACCTAAGTCTCACTTAGGATTTCCATTATAACGATGATTGATTCCGACTCAATCCAACAAAGTCTTACACCAAGGTTGATTGTAGCTCACACCTCTAAAGCCAACAAGGTTGATTACGGCCCACCCCTCTAACAATGTTGATTACGGCTCACCCCTCTAAGGCCTACAAGGTTGATTATGGCTCACCCCTCTAAAGCCTACCCAAGATTGATTACGACTCAAACCTCTAAAGCCATTACAATGTTGTTTTCCAGAGGTTCACAACAAACATTTTTCCACTCTCAAAGAGTTTTACAAAACAGTTTACAAAAGTGAAAGCTCTATGCTAGGAGTACATATGTTTGATTGATACTCATAATCTTCTCTCTATCTTGAATTTGGTGTTTTGAGGGTGATGGAATGATGAAAATGTTTGGGATTTGAAAGCATATGATCATCCATGTTTTTTCTGCACTTCCTTAATGTATTTATAACTTTTCTAAGCCATGTGACCGTTGGAGAAGAGAATATAGTCATTAGAGTGCATTTAATGTTGTTTGCTGCTATCTGTGTCATTCTCACGTACGCCACTTTATTCTCACGTATGTCACCTGCAAATTCTCCATCTTATGTATGTGTGTTATTCATCTCACGTACGTTGATCAAGCTCCAGCATGATTCACGTACGTCAAAGTTTATCTTGCGTATGTTAGATGTGTCTCACATCCGTTAGTATATTCTCACGTACGTGAGTTTGCTCTTTTCATCATTCAATTTGCTTCTGCTTGTTTTCATGCCTTATCTCACGTACGTGAATATTTCTTGACGTACGTGATGACTTTGTTACGTACGTTAAACTCACACTAACGTACATTAACGGTATCAGAGTCTTTGTTTCTCAATTCTGAGCTTTCCAACGTGTTCCACTTCAAGTCAAACATTTTGCACATCGTCAAAACATAAAAGGAACTTAATGTTGATCACCCATGATCCAACAAATTATGAATCTGACCCTAACTTTTCAAAATTTACAGAAATGCTGAAAATACAAAGATTATTATCAAAACTTCTGAATTTTCGATTCGATCAATAACCGATGTAACCAACCATACACATTGTTGCCAAACAACCTTAGGAACATAAATCCATAATCAATTCCATCAAACAAACTCCAAATCGTTCCAAAAATCATCAAAATCATTCAAAACCCTAGCTAACACAATAACTCATCAAATCTGTTGATTCAAGGCTCAAATCATGTTCATTTAACCTCAATGAACTCTAATCTAACAACCCTAAGCATCCATTAACTCAGAATCATTCAAAAATTCAAACCCTAGACCCATTACGTACGTGTCTAGGCATCTCACGTACGTCATCGGGGCCAAAAATTGATTATGGATGCATCAGACTCGACCTCACGTACGTCACCCGTAAATCTCACGTACTTGAATCATCCTTGAAGCCCAGATCATGTACGTAACACTTAATTCTCACGTACGTGAAGCTTACATGCCTTACGTACGTTAGGCCTGGCCTTACGTATGTAAGCTGGCTAGCTTCTCCCTTCTCGACTTCTCTCGCTACCAAACTCGTCCCAAATCATTTCCAAAGCTTAACAACATCCAACCTAACATGATTTCATCAAAAACATCAACCATCATCCACTGCTATTCCACAGGTCCTCACGGTCAAATTCGAAACCTACAAGGATTAGACTCGCAAAGTACGAGATATTACACAACCCATCCCAACTGAACCCAACTCGACCATTCTTCCATTATCACCAAACCCTATAAACGCAACAACCACATCTGTTTTCACTCTTCTCTCTCTCCCCCGCTGCCACCACCACCTCTCTCTACATCGCACCCTATTTCAACTGAGATTGCCATCTCTCTCTCTCTCTCTCACTCTCACCTCGCCACTCCTCCGCCGTGAAAACCCATCCGTTTTGCTAAGCAATTCAACCATCATCGCCTTCTTTCTCCATCGCTGCTTTATCTTTCCACCAGCACCATCATCATTCTCATCTCTCTTGCTTCGACGAAATCACTAATCTCATTGCAGAAAATAGAAAATAGGTTTCAAAATTGAAATCAAAGTCTTTCTCAATCACTGAAATCACAACCCCGTTTTCATCTCTTATTTCAATCACTGAAATCACAACCCCAACAACCACCTCCTATCTTCCCATCCTTGATGGAGCACTGGTTATTTCCCTTATAAGCTTTATGAGATTCATTTGCTCTGTCATTGCAGGGCCTTGAGAACTGAAGTGTCGTGAAATGCGTCCAAACTTCCTCTTCTCAGTCATTTTTGCATCTCAAGCGGAGAGGCGGTGGATGTGGAGTAAAAGAAATAGATGGGAAGAGAAAAGGCAGTTGTGTTGCAACTTGGTTTGTTATAAAGATGAAAATGGGTTTGCATCTGGGTTTGTTTCTAGGGTTTCAATTTTGTGTCGTTTTTTAGATTGATCAAATTATTGCAGATTCCCTTGTTATTTGAAAAATTTGTTGTAGGTTTGTTGTAGATTGATTAGCTTAAATACAGGTTCACTTGTTGAAAATTCATTATGTTCTGTCATAAAATTTTATGAAAACTACATGTTGATGTGGTGGTGGTGCTAACTGGTGTGGTGGGTTCTGGTTTTGGTGATGGTGATTGTGGTTGTTGGTCCAGGGTGGTGAGGACCAGTTTTGGTGGTGATGATCATGATTGTTGGTCCTTTCCATATGAAAAATTCGTGTTTTTTGGGTCCAACTTGGCATGGGCAGCACTGTCATTTTGTATTTTTCGTAACATTAGACGAACGGTTCATAATTTCGGGGAATCTCAGGAAAAGGAGAGAAGCCTTTTGAAAATCGAGGGATCGAAGAGCAGATTCGACCAAACGCCAAAATGACATAGGACTTAACCCAAAAAAAAAACAAGGCAGCTCCATCTAAAGTCCAAACCTACATGTAGAGTTGTAAAAATCAAACCGGAACCGGCGAACCAAACTGAAACCTAACCGGTCAAAACCAGAACCGAAACCGGCCGACCAAAACCGACGGTTTTCGGTTTCGGTTCCGGTTTCTCATTTTAAAAACCGGCGAACCGCCGTTTGAACCGGCGGTTCACTGACCGTTGGAACTGTCAGTTCTAACCGTTGAAACCGGCAGTTCCAACGTTTATTTTCTTTTTTTTTTATTTTTTTTTGTTTTTTTTTTATTTTTTCAACTTTATAAATACCCCACCTCATTCTTACCAATTTTACACCATTTTTTCTCTCTCAATCTCAATCTCTTCTACACTCTCTCAAAAATTCATTTTTCTGTAAATTACTATTATTAATTATTTATATATTTTATTATTACAATTACGTTTTCTACATTTCTCAAAGTTATTTTTTACAATTACATTTTTTAAATTTCTTCTACTTTTTACTATAGTTTAATTTAGTTATTTTGTTATTTTATTACATTTAATTAATATTTGCATATTTATTTTGTAGTAATGGAAAATTTTGGTGGAAATAGAAATTTTGAAAGTTTTGAAGTTGAAAATATTGGAACTCAAGA
>CAODLS010943131.1:0-15658 GCA_948243855.1 Flueggea neowawraea | reverse complement strand
GGAAAGTTGCAAGACCCTTTAGAATTAGCTGAAGATGAGTTAAAAAAGACCATGAGAATAAACTTCATGGCTCCTTGGTTTCTGTTCAAGGCTGTTGGAAGGAGAATGCGAGACTATAACTCGGGAGGTTCCATTGTGTTTGTAACCTCATTGATTGGTGCCGAGCGAGGACTTTATCCGGGTGCTGCTGCATATGGTTCATGTTCAGCAGGAATCCAGCAGTTAGTTAGAGTAAGTGAATTTATTTATAATCAAGTCAGATTTTGAGTTTTAATAATGGTTTTGAATTCTTATGTACTGCATAAGAGTGACTTGTTTATCAAATTGATAAAGAAAGGTTAGATGGGTAAGGAGAGGCATATTGGAACTTCGTTTCACATAGTCTGGCGAGCTACTTGATTGAAATGGTGATATATTCGTTCCTTCAGGGACATCTGATAAAACAGGAACAATACAGATGACATTAGTAGGGTCCCTGCGCAAGGATGAAATATGGCAATATATTCCTGGTGTCTACTTAATAGTTGGGATTGGTTTGCTGATTTTCTATGAGCTACGTTGGTTAAGGAAATATTGAACAATGGAAAAACAGAAAATTTGCAGCAGCTTAGGTTATGTTTAGTTGAGAAAACATTTTTGTTTTCTATTTTCTGTTTTCTTTTTTGTTTTTATTTTCTGAAACAAAATGGAAAACAATGGAAAATTTTATGTTGCATGAACAAATTTTTTATTTTTCCATTTTTGTCTGTTTTCTAGTTTTCTAGAAAAAAGTGGAAAATTTCCACAACTAAAATTTCCACAGCCCTTAGTTGTGCTGTAACTCAACTCTTCTTTCACGGAGAAAGTAGGATTAATTCAGTTATCTGTATTCATGATCATGATACTTCTTATGGCCAAATAACATGCTGTTGGTTGGATCTTAATAAATTGAGTGAACTTTTTGTCAGCTCATTTGCATGCCTGCAGTAATGTGAATCCGAAGAGTAACAGAACTACTCCAGTTAAGGTTGAAGGTTCTGGATTTATTGTTCATATCTGACACAAAAACGAGTCTTGCACTTTATTGTGTTGCCTCATGTGACGAACATTAATGCTTTGATCTCAGTGATTTCAAGAGCTTCAACCTCAACAATAGAGATCAGGATTAAGCCACCTTTACACAACTAACAACTCTGGTTTTTTGTTATCAGCACGCAGCAATGGAAATCGGGAAGTACATGATCAGAATTAACGCAATAGCTCGTGGTTTGCACTTACAAGACGAATATCCCAAGTCCGTGGCAAAGGAGAGAAGAGAGAAGATGTTGAAGGAGGCAGCGCCGCTCTATCGGTGGCTTGATGTTAAGAATGATCTGGCATCAACCGTCATCTACTTAATCAGTGATGGTTCGCGGTACATGACTGGAACAACAATATTTGTCGACGGAGGGCAGTCCTTGACGAGGCCTCGAATGAGATCCTTCATGTGAGCAAGGACGGAAAGTGGAAAGCCTGTCAACTTGACAAGCTCGTTCAGAATAATAGAGAATCTAACAGAGAGAATCTGTAGGAATTTTTTAGGGAGGAGAATAGTTTTGATAGAACACAAAAAAAAATCAGTGTCTACTCCTTGTATTTATTGATTGAATGAAACAGCCTTTATATAGGCTTTACATAAAACTAATAAGCTTAACTAAAAGAGAAATAGTTGGCAATTAAATCAAAACTATAAGCTAAAAAATTAAGGAACTTGAAAACATGTGAGAAAAACCAAGTCTAGAGATTTTTTAATCATTCTCCAACAGAATTGTAAGAAAGCAATAGTTGTAAGTTCCAATTCTTTTGGTAATAAGAGTAATTAGAATAGTTGATCTCGCTTCTCATTTTTTCTGGGTTAGTGGTAGCAGTGATCAGCCTTAAAGGTTAAAGGGTAGAGAGTTTGATTATTAGTGGGTGGGCGTGCGATTTTATATGTACCAAAAAAAGAATAACAGCATTACTGAATCTGCAGATCCATAATGGCATTTGCTACTAATATACAAGTTATAGGGCTTATAATTCAATTGGTTTGTAATTCGCTTGTACTGGAGTTATTTTTGACACACACCAAGGATCGAGAGTTCGCCGGTGTGAACAAATAAAACTGAGTTATAAAAGAGAATAATTGCACCTGCTGCAGACTGGTTACCACCGCCAAATTATAGTCCTAAACATAATTATTGATAGTACATGAATTAATGCATCAACCATACCTATGCCACTATAATTGGATTTTCAATTGTGTCTTGGTTCCAAAGTTTCAGTGCCAGTAACGGTCAATTGGTGTAGTTCTTTATGAAATACTACTTAAGAAGCAACAAAGGTAGGCAATTCTTCATTTAATGCTCCAATCTAGCCCTGTGAAATAAATTCTAGCCCTTAGTTTGTGGGATGATTTTTGACTTCTAAAGGAAATTCATTACCACAAAAGTCAGTAGACAACGTCTTAAAAAAAGACTTGGATTGACTCGATTCGAAAAATTGGCCTTTTAATTCTAAAAATAACTGCATAGCTACTGGACTAAGTCAAATGACGGATTGGAAGGATTCATATCTGATTGTTTATTAGATATTGTTGTGAACTATGTCCGTGTGTTAGGCTCATCCACTGAGATGTTGTTTATTTTGGACTTACAAGTTCTTATGGTTTTATCCCTAAAAAAACGTCTCAGTGGTTTGAGGAAGGAAGATGCTTATAAACGACCTTTGGTCTCGACTCTTACGCAATATAGGAACATGTCACTACAATAGTCCCCTAGTCAAGGCTAAGGGGCTTGGGAATTTGACTCTTTAGCTCGATGACTTTTAGCTCGGATTCTCACAGACGGCGTCAATTGTTGTGAACCATGTTCGCTTGCTAGACCCATCGACTAAGGTATTGTCCGCTCTGAACTTATGAGCTGTCACGATTTTGTCCCTAAAAAGACGTCTTAGTAGTTTGATAGAGAAAAATGCTTATAAGCAACCTTTGGTCTCAACTCCTAAGAATATGTGAGCATATCACTACAATAACCCCGTAGTCGAGGCTAAGATGCTTGAGAACTTGGCTTTCTAACTCGATGGCTTTTAGCTCGGGTTCCCACATACGGCTCCAATTGTTGTGGACTATGTCTTCGTGTTAGACCCATCCACTGAGATATTATCCGTTCTGGGCTCACGGGCCTTCACGGTTTTGTCCTTGAAAAAGCGCCTCAGTGATTTAAAAGAGGAAGGTGTTTATAAGCAACTCTTAGCCTTTAATTTTAAATCATGTGAGAGCATGACACTATAAGTATGAATTATTGGTGGGAAGACGGAAGTGAAAAACTGATATATCTCAAAATCAATACAAATTTTGATGCATAGAAGTCCAAAAGCGGGTTATTCTTCTAACGAGGAACACAATCAAATCAATTAGGAGTATCTCAACTCATACTCTCACACTTATCAATCTACTTCTTCCAGTCAAGCATTTTTCTAACCAAATTTTTATTTTTTTTAAGAAAAATAATTTATGATTCTTTTAGGTATATCATAATTAGTAAATCAGTTTTCATAATTTTAATATATTACATATATATTTTTAAGGTAAAAAAATTGATTACAGTTAAATCTTTATATTAGTGATCCATTTTTAATTCATTAGTAAATTATTGACATATCATTTGATTTATTTTAAATAAAATTTTAAAGACAAAAATACTGAACTTTTTTTTTCTTTCTTTTTCTGTTCCAAACTCACCATCAAACGCATAAACTAAAACTAATCTTAAAAGCTGATCTAAAACACAACAAAACCCGATCAAAATCAATATAAGCCACATAAGTAATCAATTAGACAACAAAAATTGTTTCAACCAATTCAACAAGATAAACCAATTCAACATAGAGACCCACAATTGTAAAAAATACAAAATCAACCAATTGAATCTAAGAATTACCATAAAGCATTAAATACATCAAGAAGACAACAACAAAAAGATTTACATTTCATGGAATCTAAGAATACACAAATAGAGCCACTGTGATGGTGATGAATCGACAAAAAATTGGAGAGGGTTGGTTCATTAATACTCCCACTTCCCAACATAAATCCAAACCCAACTCTCTGCAATCCCCTCTTTGCCACCATCTCCACCCTCAGCTCCTCCAATGCCATCTTTGACCTTCTGAACTCATACATCAATATCCCATTTGGTCTCCTACTTATTTGGTCTATCACTCCTGCCACACTCTGTTGCAACCTTGCTGTTGATATCGTAAAAGCTTACCCAGCACACAGGCAACCTTCATACGCTTCGCAACCGCCACCACTAAGCCTCCCACCCCCACTCCTTCTCCAACCTCCAGCACCAAGCCTCTCACCCTCCCTGCCACCACCCCCACTCTTTCTCTGGCCTCCTCCCCCAAACCACCAAAGACCACACCTTCCTCACCCCACAACTCAACCATTTGTGATGCTTCTTCTCCATTTTCATCAAGAACTCCACGGTCTTTAAAGATAGCAGCTCTCGAGTTAGGCACGCTTTAGAGACCCCATCATCACCGCCACCAACGAAGTAGCCATCAATGCTCTTGAACTCCGGGCTCAAAACAAAACCCTAGTTAAGACCAAAATGAAGACACCTCGACGTCGGTGTAGATCGACCTCATAGAAACAGAGATTATAAAGGTGTCATCGTCACAGATCTAAAAAAGAGGAGAGTTGAGGAATTAGGTGGGGGTTGGAAGGGCTAGAATTGGAATTGAGAAAAGAGGAAAGTTGAGGAAGGGGGATGGAGGTCCAGATCTGAAAGAGAATGAGGTGTGGTGGTGGGAGGTGCAACAGTGAGAGAGGGAAAGAAGAGGGGGATGTATATGCTACGATCAAAACATATGAGGATGTATTTACTAATTAATTTATACTTAAGAGATTTAAAAATTATTTTTTTATTTTTTTTATAATTCGTTATCCTGAGATTTTATTAGTCTAAAATTTTTAAAAGTGTTCTATAAAAACCATGAATAAATTGCTAATACAAACTCGGAAATGAGAGAATTCAATGTTAATTTGACATTGGTGAGATGGAGTTTTTTGTGGACATGAAAACTGATTTTTAAAACTTGAAACATGCAAAAATACATATTCAAAATGTAGAGAACAATTTCTTTTTTTGGTTAGATTCGTTGGCAAAGCAGTTGAGACCTAATTTACTTGTTCCATTCCTCTCTTGGTGTAGGCAAAGATGACTTACTCCCAACAATGTCAGTTTTTTTAGGGCAATTCCTTGTATTGTGTTTGTGGCCCTCAGCAAAACAGAGAACAAGCGTGTATTGTTTCGACACATCATAACTTACATAGTACCTTTGACTTATCTATGTTAGAAATAAGAATTCATTTATACAAAAAAAAAAAATCTTAACAATTTAGGATTCAACATTTAGATGAAAAAAAAATGTATGATTGATCCCGTGAATTGTATTGCATATGAAGTACTAATTCGGCTTTTATCCCTATTTTTAATTTTACTGAATGATTTTGTTTTTTTTTATAATTTGAATGAGTGGATAGTTGGTATACATTTGTCATTTTTCCTCAAATAAATATAGGATCGTTATGCATAAAATATTAGAAATAAGAATTTATTTAGGAAATACGCTAATAAATTAAAACTAAATGTTAAGATGATAAAAAATTAAAATAAACTTATATAAAAATTATTATTTTTTATTTTATTTTTTGACGAGAAGAGGTATTTTTTAGTGAACTTATATGAAAAGTATTAAATATAAAACGTTAAATTGGTCTCTATCCCCTCTTAAACTTCGCGGCCAACGGATTCTTATCAAGGAACTTGGAGTTGGGCCAAGACAGACTGTCGTCATGGATGATCTTAAATTCCTAAATTCTAATGTAGGGTCACCTTGTATCAAATTTCTATTCAGAAAATATGAAGCATCTTATATATTTATATAATAAACAATGTTTGAATCTTCAATGCAACGAAATAAACCACTGCAAAATTGACAGATTTGAATAAAATTATTCTTTTACGGTATCTAAATTGATTAGTTCGAAAAAAATTCTAGGAGACTGGTAATCTTAAAGATTACAAGTTACTAAACTCATACGGGAAAAAAATAAGCACTAATAACATTAAATAGTATGATTTTTATTCGTTTTTTAATTTATGATTCAACTTTTTGAAAATAACATCCAAAAGTATCATCTTTGTGATTTGTTATATTTATAGTACAAGTTAGTATTTTCGTTACAAAAACGACAATTGATAATGTGACACTAATGATGTAATGACTATCATTTGAAAACTGACGGTCACACCATCACATTATTAATACCACGTTATAAATTATTTTTTTAATAAAAATACTAACTTATGTCACGAATGCAAAAAAACACAAAGGTAATATTATTGAGTGTTATTTTAAAAAAGTCGAATCATAAGTATAAAAATGAACAAAGGTTAAGCTATTTAGTGTTATTAAACAAAAAAATATCAGGCAATTATATTTAGAAAATCAATGTAATTAGACTGTTAAATGATGAATGCTTCAATGAATTGTGACTACGACCCATCACCATTTTTGCTTCACATATGTGAACAAAATTCTTTGTTCGTCATTCAAACTTTGTTTGGAATATACATATTGTGGAATAAGAAAAAAAACCCATCTTTGTTGACTGCATCTAGAAAATTCTTTGGCATATTATTGATCCAACTACAAAATTTGTTAATTAATGTACTATACCAAAATAAAAATTAACTTCTAATTAGTCCTAAGATGAAATAAGCGAGCATGAATGTACTTATATCGAAATTGTGAAACATACAATATAACATGATTAATCTTTGTGTACATATATGGTAGATATTAAATAAATTACTCAACTGATCTTAAACAATGCATGGCAGAGATCATTATAATAATTGCAAAAAAATAAATAATCTTTTTTTGTCTATATATTTAGTTGCATTTATTTTTATTGCTTAAAAAGAGCTGATATGTTATGCAATCGCAAAACATTGTGGCTGAGTATTGAATATTATCGCTTTTTTTTTTCTGTCATTTGGCACCATATTTTTATCCCATTATTGCATTATTAATCAGACAAGCATAAATTTTTAACGGTGAGAATTAAATTCTTGGTAACTCCGACACCATTTTAGATTATAAAATTTTCAATTTAATTATCATTTAGTGTTAAAATTTGAGGTTGGTTTGAAATTGAATAATAATATTTAGAAATCAGGAGTTCAATTCTCTTTAGAAAAATCAATTATCAATAAATATTAAATATGCGATCTTAGCGATACTAGACCTCATGCAAAATGGTTATTTACTTAGCAATTTGCTGTATAGCTAACTTAGCCAGAGCAAGCCATAGTTTATCAAACCTAAGCACTTAAATTAAGATAATTGTATATTTTGTAATTTTTTTATATATTACTCCATCCGTCCCATATTAATAGGCAAGTTTATTTTTTCACATAGATTAAGAAAATTAGTTGAATTTATTAATTTTAGTAGATTTTCAAAAATATCTTTATAACTATCCAATGAGTAGTTAATGATACAATTTACTATGCAGTTAAGTATGGATAATTTAGTATAATATGATATAATTATTAATATTAAAAAATAAATAAATATATAATTTGAGACAGACTAAAAAAAAATGATTTATTTTTGTGGGATAGATAGAGTAGTTTATTTCAGGCAGATGCCATTTGAACTTAGGAACTTGGTTCGTAATTAGGCTTATTCGATGACAATGGGAAAATGGGAATAATTGAGGATCTGAAATTAAATATTGCTAGAAATTTGATGTAGCCTCATTAATGTGTATTCACGAAGCAATGGATCATGAACTTATTTGCATCTAAGATATCATAATAGCAAAGATCTGTATAATTTGTTCGGTTTTTCTAGAGACTACTTGTACTCATCGATTTAACAATATTTGCCTATTCCACTTTTTTGTTGATAGAATGAATAAAACAAGAATGATTTATAAAAAAAATTAGTAGATATATTAGCCCATTTTAAGAATCGAATTCTCGACTGAACTAATTGAAGATAATTCTAATACTATTAAATTACATGCCGGACCGAAACCATACATATCTACCTTCAAATCCACCTGCAAAAACCTGAACTGCTATGAAACTACGTACCAAAACCAAAACCACCATAATAAAAGTCATGAATTTTCCTACTATGCCGTAATGTTGGAGACATTTTCGGCAATGGAAGTGGATCTTTCAAATATCTGTGAAAGAGAGGGACGGATGAAAAAAAAAAACAAAAAACAAAGAAGGAGTACAGATACATATAGACTTGTAGCCAATCAGTACAAAATTGTGGCATGCAAGTAATTGAAGTTTCAAAATGAGTTTGAATAATCCAAGCCAATAAAAAAATTGTGCCTTTCTTTTTCCAGACATTCAATTAAAGAATGAAGGGTCGCTTTTTCAAATCAATGAAGAAGGAGGCTTGGCTGCCGGATACCTAACCTACCACAGCCAACCAATTGAATTTCCTAAAATAATTAATATAAATTCTATAATTAGTGGTCGTTTCAATCAAACCCACATGTTTATCTGATTCTTAATTTCCCATATTCTACATTGACATAACTCTTGATTTCAATACTTAATGTGACAGTTGTCACGGTGCTGTGTTTTTATTGTACGATGAGTTGTGATTGCATTTTAAAATTTCTAAATAATTTAAGTAAAATAATTATTGGCCCATTAAAATAAATGAATAGCTTCGATTATTTTGAAATTTTAGAATTCAATCTCGATTGCTAAAGCACTATAAGTACCATAAAAACACAGCACTACAGTACACACTACTCAAATGCTTCAATTTGTTTCCCAGAAGCTTATTATATATATTTTGCGTCATGTAATTTTGAATTCTAGAATTCGCGATAAAACGTTTAACCTTTTGATTTAGTTAAAAATATGCCATATTTATGTTCTTTTATGTATATAAATTGATTCTCTCGGATAAAATATAAATTGATTCTTTTATATATTAATCTTTTAATTAGTATACTAATACGAGTTCAGCTATTAAACTACAAATTCTATTGGTGAAGAAAATATACTAGGTTTTATTCATTGAGTCCATTTTGGGTCTAATGAGTTTGGATTTTAATGGACTCATCTCAATTGGACTCACCAATTGATTTTAGTCCAAACTTCTTGGTGCACACCTTGACTGACAGAATCCGATTAATCCATTATGAGCAGACCGTTTTTCTAATAATCGGTTTGATATACACGTACAGATTTAATTAATTGGTCAAAACTGTCTAGAATATACAGAGATGCGAAGCAGGATCAAATTCATAAGTAGATAACGAACATTAAAAAAAGAAGAAGAAGAAAATTTTGTGCTGGTGACGATGAAGTAGAATTCTGGCACCAGCTGGGTTCAATTCAACATCGAGATTAAAATGTTATGTGCAAGTGAAGTGAAGAAAGAAGAATCTTAAATTTAAGTTAACATGTTACATGACAATGAGCTGCCTAATTAATGTATCCCATAACACATTGACAGCTTTTCTTAGTTTCTTTTTGCCACAATATAATAATATTTTGTGACTAAAATTAATTATCGTCTTCTTTAAAAGACGAGTTTAAATTTACATTTAGCATACTTTTACGTTGCACATGATTACTATTTTTATAAATATTCGTGGATTATACAATTAAATTATTATTTATTAAATAAATAAAAATGTGATATATTAAAAAAATATTTTAACTATAAAATACATAAATTAAAAATTACATAAATTATTATAATGTAATAAAATGTTAGGATGCATTCTTCGAACCCATGCACCAACGGTTTTTTAATACATTTAAATTGTGAGGACAAAATGATGTCAATAATGATCAATTTCGATATTTTGAAATCTACATTAACAATATTGAAATGTAAATCTTAAATTTATTAAATATTGAATTTTAGAATGAAATAAAAAAGTGGAGATTGTAATAGTTGATATTGAAAAAGAATATGAAATTAATTGAAATATGAATTAGAAGAAGATGAATCAAAACTGCAATGAAGGATTATAAAGAGAAACATACTTTTTGATAGTGTACGAAATGGATGTGCAATAGGTTGATACATATAGACAAAATATGCAATATATTGTTAATGATTTATTTGATCAAATTATTAAATTCAGAATTCTACATATTGCTAAGTAGTTGATAAATACATATTACACAAAATAATTGATAAGTATTTTAAAATTTATAGATTGCTAAAAGTAGTTGATAAATATAAATTATATAAAGTAATTAATAAGTATTTTGGTTATAAGAAGAATCCTTATATGTATAACATCTGTTATATATGTTTAAAATAGAAAAATGAAAATGAAAAATTATAATAATAATAAGTTTATAGGTCATTAACACTAGAGTTAACTTCAGCGTAAAAAAATCGTGAGTTAGATTCTTGATTAGCAAATAAAATGACTTAAAAAGAAAATAGTAAGTGCTTTTTTTATGTTTCCAAATGCGTTTTGTATTATGATCAAGAAATTCTGATGAATGAATGATCAAATCAGAAGATTTGGAGGCAAATTTTCTTTTGAAACACTTTATCACTTTACATGTAGAGCGATGAGAAAACATGCGGGTAGGTACATGCACCGCGAGGGATAATTTATTGATGCAACTTCATGGAAGCAGCTTACGCAGACATGCACAATGGAGACTTCCCACACCCAAACAACCCCCAATTTTCTGATTATTAACCAAATATAGTTTTTTTAATTCTTTAATTTATTTGCAAGTAGACGTCATAGTTTTCTCCCTCTTCATGCTATTGGTTACTAGACGTCCAGAAGGTTGTCTAATTCAAATAGTTTCGAAAAATCAGAATTATAATTTTTGTTTTTTTAACATTAATTCATATGAAAAATTAAATATTTAACTTTTCAAACTCTGGTAGTACCACTATAAAATTATGATCTGGGATTTATTTCCCCGTAGATCTTTACAAATTTTTAAAATATTTTTAATCTCTTAAATTCTATTTCTTGAACCGAATACATGATTTAAAACATGAATATTGTTTATCAATAGAACGATTCTAAATCAACTGTTTAAATTTATATTAGAAATTCAAAAATGTATCATAGACAGATATATAGTACGTTTCTTACATATCTCAACTTTTTTTTCTATACAATTTTTTTTACTTTTACTCACAATTATCATTTAACTCACCATTAATGATAACATATGCTTTGCACATAGGACGTATAAAAATTGCTAATTCGTTAAAATTAGGGTTATTTGACATTCAGAATAGTTTATGATATCTTTAACCATTTTAAATAAAAATTAAACATATAATAAAAGATATACTTTTTTTAGTGGAAAAGGATATACTAAAGAAGGATGTAAGTTATATACAGGAGAAGCTCAACTTTACGAAGCACCAAGAATAGGTAGAATTTCACACGTGTGAGATGAATAATTAAAATGGAGTCAAATGGCAACTGCTACTAGTCTTAGCTTAGTGCAAACAAGAATGACCAAAGCTCATGGTAGACCAAAAATACTCTTTTAAATTTAATTATTTTGTATAATATACGATAAAATTAATTTATAAAATTATAAATAGACAACAGTAAGGTCGTATTCATAATGATGGAGCCGCCTCCAATTTCCATCCTACTTTTTTCTAATCAATCCGCTAATGAAGCTCCAAATTTCCCCCCACCTTCGTGCCGTTTACGACACCTTTCTTCTCTATAAATACCCTTTTCGATTTTTCTCATTTTTTTTATTTATCACATTTCACCACCACACCACTTCATCCTCTCCTTCTTCATCTTTTCTTGCGTGCATTTACTGAAATTAAATTTGTCTATATTGGTTTTGGATTTTGATTACATCTTTCCGACATTTTTATGGATAAGTTCCAAATGTTGTTTCCTTTTTCTTCTTCGTCAAACATGAGTAGTGTGACACACAACGTTAACTCTCATGTTTATAGTAATAATAATAGCCATCTTCAAAGGGATGATACAAGTAATATTGGGTTCTTGGGGTTGAAGACTGAAAATCAAGTGGTGGCACGAACAGCCGGACTTGAATTATTGGTTGGCTCTAATCATCATCAACAACAAAGTAGTGCAAGTGTTGCAATAGGATGTGACACAATGAAGCAGCCGGCGGCGGCGGCAGCCTCGGCGGAAGGAGGAGGCATCAAAAAGAAAAGTGAGAAGAAGATTAGGAAGCCGAGATATGCTTTTCAAACAAGAAGTCAAGTTGATATACTTGATGATGGTTATCGATGGAGGAAGTACGGTCAAAAGGCAGTGAAGAACAACAAATTCCCAAGGTTAGTCACAAGTTTTTTCTCTTCAATTGACCTTAATCAATTAATCGTTCAATTATATTTTCATGTAATTAGTTACTTCTATTTGGTTTCGTATATACCCGCTAATTTAATTTGTTACCCACACCTCACTTTATTTTTCTTGAAATTTCTCCTTGTGCGGCTTCGTCGAAAAGTGAAGATTTTTGTTAGATCTCCCACTAATAGTTATTTTGATTTTGAAAGGTGGGCAATCATGTGTACTTAATTAATTAGAACTTTGTGGAAGTATAAGATCATGAATTCTCTAGCTTATTTGGTCTAGGGTTTCTTCCTGGATTTCTCTCTATATATAGTCTACTTTCTTACATTATAATGCTTCTTGTTAAACAACACGTCGATCTAGTTTGAAGGCTTAACACGTACACCACATCGTTGCCTAGATATTAATGTAGTAATGTACGATAATCATCATTTTCCTTTATAAAAATAATGCGTTGAAGTTTGTTATCTTCTAGACAATAAAGGATTGAAAATGCTTTGCTATTATCTTTTTGAGCTTACTCTTAAAGATCTAGAGCTTTTCTTGTTCTACATAAATTAATAAAAATTTAATCATAAGTAATTATAAAAAAATTGTTAATATCTTTATATGTTAGCATGTTCGAGCAATACGTTGATCCTGAATTGCATTTGTTCATATAATTGGGGTAAAATTACACAATTTCCTGCTTATTACCATTTAAAAAACGTGTTGTGTATGGTATTAATTCTATTCATTAATCTCATATACCAACATGAAATCTAACCAATCTTAATTATAAAACCATTTATTCTTTTTTTTTTATATTCATTGTTGAAATATATTGTATTCTAAAAGTAAAAGATGTTATGATATCTCTACTTTCCTATTATGCAATCTACTATACTAAAATCAATCACAACCAAACATTTTATTGTTTGCAACTTCATTGCAATAATTTTAACCTTATAGAACATCAAAGCCAACATCTCGTTTTACTCCTAAAATACATTGAATGTCCATTATAAATAAATAACGAATTCCTAATATATATCTATATGAATTGCAGGAGCTATTACAGGTGTACCCATCAAGGATGCAATGTGAAGAAGCAAGTGCAACGGCTAACAAGGGATGAAGGTGTTGTAGTGACTACATATGAAGGAATGCACAATCACCCCATTGAGAAGCCCACTGACAATTTTGAACACATATTGAGCCAGATGCAAATTTACACTCCCTACTGATCAAATCGTCTTCCTAAATATTACCTACTATCTTATCATGAAAAATTCCCATGATCAAGTTTGTGTCTACTTGGTTAGTGTTAGAGATGGTAATAAAGTTGTCATCATATATAGCCATGGCACAGAAGAGCATACTCAAAAGCTTGAATAGATCATATAATGCTCTTTGAGTTCCTCGACTCTTTTTTCCCCCTTTCTTCTTTCATTTTGGTTTGTTTATTCAAAATGCTTGTTCGTTTATTATGTAAGATATGCTTTCCATTGGCTAATATATAGAAATTACTAATGCATGTTTATCCTTCTACTTTTTTCCTTTTTACTTGCTTGTACGTACAAATATTTTTCATATTAGGATATTTTAATTTGACAGAAAGGGTAAGTTACATTATCTCTTGATTCTAAAGAGAGAGGCTCTCACATCTTTCTAGAACTCGAGCCCCTCTTTCATTGTTTTCTTCTAGCCTTTAGGTGTTTAATTTCTAGGGTTTTCTTTCCTGCTTGCGAGCTCTTGTGGTTGCCTCCCCTTCCTGCTTGCTTAGACTTGGTAGTGTCATACTGTCATCTTGTTTGTGGTGCTAATCGAGACTTCCCATGAGTTATGTCCTCACTGAAAAACCTGGATTTGCAATATAAACAAAGATTTGAACGGATTTAACGTGTGTGGTGAAAAATTTTAAGAGGTCATAATTTTTGCATACGATAGAATTATGGGACCCATAATATATCAAAGTAAAGTTTTGTTTTGAGCTCTACAATGTTTCAACCATTTCACTGTTGAATCTGGACTTTTGAGGCCAAAAACCTCATTTAAAGTTTGATTGCACAATTAAAAGTTTTGGCCTTATCTTTTTTGCTCTTTTCCGATTTCTCTGAAGATTTTACTTTATATCTCTTGTATTTTAGGGTTTCCTTCATATAAATACATTGAAAAATGTTTTAAAATTTTAGATGCTTATTAATAAAATTCTCTAGTGATTTTGGCTCTGCAATTTGAAAATTTCCTAACACCAATTTTGGACACGTTCTCTTTCCATTTTGTTTGTGGTAGAGGTCCAGTTGTGTTGACTTGTTATCGGTGGTGTTGGAATTTGCTTTGTTGGTTTGACATCTAAGCCTTACTTGGGTGTAATGGGAGGTGGGTGGTTACAGTTGCTGTGTTTGACAAGATCAATGGATGGATCGGGTGGCTTCTGTTAACGGCAGATATTGTGTTCTAATCCGCCGGTAATCTTGTATCATCGTGAAGAAGAATCTTTATTGGATTTCACTGAATTGTGATGGTTGGTATGGGTATGGTAATGAATATGCATGGTTTGATTCTAAGCGGCTTGGTGCTTTATTTGGTTTTAGTAGGATTCTTAATAATCCGAGATTCCGACTTATGTATTGTTTCGGATTCTTATCAGATTTTGCCCAAGGATTTTACATATAAAATTCAAATGTAAACGTAGTTTTATCTCTTATAATTACTCGAACTCAATGGGTCTACTTACACCCCTTGTAATCCTGTGTATCTTTACACAAATGAATTTCCTACCTTGATCAAAACGACATTAAGTGTAAAGTTTTAGGATTCTTTTATATAAAATTTAAAAATTTACGTTATTTTTTTTTGGTTAAGAAAATATTTGTTTCTTGTTTTGCCACATTATATAACCTTTTCTTTACAACATAGAAAGATTAAACAGTAACTTGGTTTAGTGATTTGTTCATTTTGATGTCACAGTTTGTATTTTGTAATTAGTTTGAAAGGAAGTTTAATGTAATCTAGGTAATTTGTTCATTTTAGTTCTCGAAGCTTGTAAATTAAAAAAAAAATTTAATTTTTACCAATTAAAGTTTTAATAAATTTTCATATTTATCAATAAAGGTCAATAAAAAATTAATTTAGAGTAAAATTATATTAATAAAAATTGTATAAATAATAATTGTCGAACTAGAATAAGAACATAGGGTATAATTATTATTGAATTATTATTATCCCTAGCCCGTCAGTAATTATGTTCTTTAGAATTCAAGGAAGAAGATA
>CAODLS010943114.1:0-20613 GCA_948243855.1 Flueggea neowawraea | reverse complement strand
GATCTTTGAGGTACTCCATTTTTTCTCGTTCGATCTCGAGCCATTGTTCTTTTTCTTTTTTTCTATTAGCTTCCGCCGTTTCGAAAGTTTTGTGATTTAATTCTTTCTCGAATAACATGTCGTCCAAAATGGACGCAACTTCGGAGACATCGCTTGATGTTGACTTTTCTTTCCCATGCACGTTGCGTTTCACCTTTTGTTTGGTTCTTGGCTCTTCCCCTTTGGCCTTATATCGGCCCATTGGGCGAGCCTCTTGGGTTGGCTCTCATTCGACGCTAAGATTGGAGGCGTTGAGATCGAAGGAGCCGGAGCTAGTGTAGGCGCCTTGGGAGTTCACCTTGATTCTTTTTGGACCAGCCTTGGGGTCCATGAGCAATGCTTCCCTCCATTTCGGATGATCACGTAAAATTTTCCAAACGTCATCGTGAAGGAAATGGGTTTTCGCCTCAACCAAGTAGACAGTACGTGCTCGCTCCATAATCATGTCGTTGCTTCAACTGCTATGATAAATCGAAGCAACATTGTTGTAGATGTGGTTAAATAAGGTGACAATGTTTTTTATTGTGCCACCTATTTTTAACGTCCTTTCCATAACGTTGCTCGCTTGCCTTCATCCCGTGGTTGAAGCGTGCAGCCACCCGCTTTCAAAAAGAGTTGGCATTTTGGTCATTGGATATTATGGGGTCTTCGGAAATAGCGATCCAACACTTAGCCAACTTGACGTCGTGTGGAAGGATCCACTTTTTGTACTTGGCACCGACGTCGGGGCCGAGATTGCTTAGACTAATAGTGGGCTCGGGGGGTTCATTTCAGGAGTAGGAGAATCCCCTTGGGAACCCGTCGTCGAGCACCTATCCAACACGGAGATGCACAGATTATTTTGTGAAAGATAATTGTACGTAAAATTTTAGAAATTACCAAAATTGGAAAGTGCGAGTTGATATGGAAATGGGAAAAATGAAGCGGTGAGATTGAATGGATAGTTTGTGAAAGAGGGAAAATTTGAGGGATTATTTTCAGAATATCAGTAGTTGGCAAAATTTGATGGGTTATTTTGAGAAAAGGATTGAATATTTTCATTGTTGGAATCCATAATTTTGGGGGAAAAAATTGGAGTATGAGTAATTTGAGAGTATGAACAGAAATTTTAAGAGTTGAGAGTTTATGGGAGAAAAATAGGTGTTTGAAGTGAAGAAATGATAGAAAAAAATATGTTTAGGGGGTATTTATAGAAAAATGGGTAAAATTAGCCTTTAGGGACCAAAATGATAATTTTTTAGCCCCCAACAGTACTCCAACGATAATATTATTCTTAGAGTAAATCTGATCGTTTGATCAATCAAATTCAACAGTCAGATTTAGATTTTTTTTAAAAAAATAAAAGTGTCAGGCCCGGGCCAGTGGGCCACGCGCCTGACAGCTAATCCTTTTTAATATTTTACTAATAAATTAGCTAACCATTTTTTTGAGCTACAGTACCTCAATAAAATTAACCCATTACTATTCACTCATAAATACTATTCATCTACTATATCAATAAAATATTCACTTTTTATTTTTTTCTCTCTAATACACAAATTTTGAGAAATGTTAACACACAAATAAAAATAAAATAATATTTTGACTTCTCAAATTTATCGAGCATAGTTGGACATACTCTTAGAGAGTATGGTTGTACTTGCTCTAACTACTAAGTAGTTAGTCTTAAAATTAAAGCACCAATTGTAAATTAATCCAACTTTTAGGGACTAAACAATTAATTATCTAGTTACTTTTCATAATTACTTTGTCCTCCTCATTGTATAGTATAAAATTATTTGTGTAGCACATGTTTTGTGCCAAGTAGTATTTCTGAGAAAAAAAAGCTAATTGAAATCTAAGGAAAAAAACAAAATGAAAAACAACTTGTGTTTAAAAAGCTAAATAAAAAAAAAAAAACGAAAGACAACCTAAAAATAGAAAAGACAAAACCATTTGGTTTTTTATGGATTACAATATTTTTTTTATAATATTTTTGTGCAAAAAAAATTCATTTAGTTTTATATGGTTTATTTTTTCTATTATTCGTTTTATATAAAAGAATAAAAAATAATGAAAAAAATCAAATTTAGAAAAATAATTTAAATCTGAAAAAAGTACTTAAGTGAAAAAATAATGGCAAAAAGACTACACTTGCAAACAATGAAAGTTAAGAAAGTAACCTGTAAAAAGGCAAACAGAAAAAGAGTTTGGTGTGATGTTTGGAATAACAATGACCGGCGGCATAGGAGGCGAATAAAAATGGGCGCCGGACCAGAGCAAATAACAATTACCAAATATGGTTTGTGATAAAGATCTGAAGAATCCAATGGAAGTTCTCCACGTGGCCTTGACAATTCCTTGAAATGACAGATTTTACATCCGTTTCAAAGGTTCACTTGCTAATTGAAAATGACATTAAGCAAATAACAAACGATTAAAACTTTTATAACCTATCAGATTCTATCCGTTTTTAACACTTCGTCTAAACGAAATGCAAAGTGCATTTTTCGTCTCTGTATTTTACACATAAAAAAGCAACTCTCAGATCCACAATAAGCAAATAAAACACAGAATGGCTGAAAGCAATCAAGGCATAACTCTACTTGGGTACTGGGGAAGTCCATATGCTCTCAGAGTTAAGTGGGCACTGAAACATAAAGGACTCCATGAATACGAGTATGTTGAAGAGGATCTTCCCAACAAGAGTTCATTGTTATTGTTATACAACCCAGTTCATAAGAAAGTTCCAGTCCTGCTCCATCAAGCCAAACCCGTGGCCGAGTCTTTGGTGATCTTGGAGTATATTGACGACGTGTGGAAGGAATCACCTCTCCTTCCCCTGGACCCCTTTTTAAGAGCTAAGGCTCGATTCTGGGCCAAATTTATTGATGATAAGGTATTCTTTCAATTTTTTTATGTAAAAATGTGCAAGTAGTAACAAGTTTTGTTCTGCTATTGTTGTATGAACTACTCTTGTCAAAAGCGCGCTTTTCATTTATGCTATCTTGCTCTTACTTTGGGGTAAAACCAAAAACCACCCAAAATATCAAAATTACCAAAATTGATAAAAGAAAAAACTGAAGTGGGTGGATTATTTAAAAAACAAAAGAAAAGAAAAAGATGCTTAGATTTGGAGATTTTTTTGGGACAACTGATTAATAATTTAGTTCAGGTTCATTCTAAGTTAAATAAAAACTTTATAGATAAATTTTGCGGTTTGCTATTGTTCAGTGTGAACTAAGTTTCTATTTGGTTCAATCTATATAACCAATCGCTATATGATTTAGTCGAATATAAAAAGAATATAGAACTATGAATTCTTTATTGTTAAACAAATCGCTTTATAAGAGAACTGTTAGTTTAATGGTTAACATACTGACCCTACATGCAGTAATTAATTATTATTATTATTATTATTATTATTATGTACCCTCTAACAATCACTTACTAACTTTTTATTCTTTTTTCATATAATTTACCAAAACTACCATTGATGATGTCAAGTTTTATGTTTTTTCCCTCAGGATTATTATATTTGATACATTGATGGATCATGACTTGCAGTGTGTGCCACCGATGATGCATGCATTCGTAGCCAACGGAGAGGAGAAAGAGAAAGCAGCAAAAGAAGCTCGTGACAATTTGAAGATATTAGAAGGTGCACTTGAAGGAAAACAATTCTTTGGAGGTGAAAACATAGGCTTTGTAGACATTGCTGCTGGGTGGATCGGAGTGTGGGCTCGAATAGTGGAACAAATCGTTGATGTGAACCTCATTGACAATCGCAACATCCCATCACTCGCTGCTTGGTTTGATCGTTTTCTTCAACTTCCAAATATCAAAGAATGCATTCCTCCGTGGAATGACTTGCTAGACCACAACACAAGGTTCCACAAGTCATTGACTTCTGCATCGACTTAGGCTTTTTATTACCTACATTGCGTATTGCTATGAACCGGCAAATGTCTGGGAGAATTTTCGTAATATATGGTACTTCCTTGATGGATAGAAATTTGATGATCATCAAATCTTTGATACCTTTTCACTAGAAAACTTCAGTCTACTGTAACTTACCCTTGTTGTGATCATATCTAGCTGGAATAAATAAATAAATGCAATGTTCATCTTCTAAAAAAGGTTGAAATCTAGTTGAGAATCGTAGTGCAACAAAATGGCTATTCAAAATTATTTCTAAACCGTGCTAAACTGGACGACAATAGTAACTTTTTTTATGAAATTCATATCGATATGGTCGGTGATACGTCGGTACCAGGTAAACCATTTAAGATATTCTTTTGGGGTACGATTACTGTGTTAAATTTTCCTGAGTTTTACGTTCTTATTGTGATTGAGGCTAGGGCTGGATTCGAGCCGTGCCTAGCCGAGCCAATATTTGAAGTGTTTAAATTTGATTCGTTTAAAATTTTGCGAGCTCGAGCTCTCTTTTGAGCTCAAAATATTGTTCAAGTTTGGCTCGTCACAAAGGCTCACGAGTTTGTTCGTGAGCTTTTCGAGCTCGGCTCAACAAAAACTCAAGTAAATTTGTAAACGAATTTTGCTAGTTCAGTTTTGGAAACGACTCTTAAAAGAATATAATCAAATTTAGGTTAGTTCAATAAAATTATGTTGAACATATAATTAAACAAAAAACTATTAGAAGTTTTAATTTACTTCACAAGTTCAATCTAATATTAGATTATCTTATGCAAACATATTTGTACTTTTATAGACATGATCAATTAGTATAAATTTGAACTTTTGTTGATGTGGCCTAAATATTAAATATTATTCCAAATATAAACATATTTTTTATAATTTAGTTTAACACACACACACACAAATATATATACGCACGTGTATATATATAGACTAGCCTACAAACGAGTTGTTTATGAGTCTGATCACAAACCTACAAACGAGTTTGTTCGCGAGTTTTCGAGTAGAGCTTTTAGGTGTTTAAGCTCGGTCGTTTATTAAAACGAACTTAAAATTTTGTTCTACCTCGGCTTATTTATTATCGAGCTTATCTGTAAACAAGCTTTAATCAAACCGAACTTTGAGTAGCTCGCGAGCAACTCTGCTCATTTTCACTCTTAATTGAGGCACATAAAAGACTTGAAATGGCGTAAATCCGCATAAGCTCTGTTGGCTTTTGGAAGGAAGAAAGGAAAGAAATCAACATAAAACTTTCTGCATTTAACATGTACATAACTGGCAATGCTACTTGATTAAATTGAATGTGCATTTACATGTTCCTACTTAATCAATATTAACAGTAGAAAAAAAAACCGACTCGAAACAGTATCTAGTTTTTGGTTACAAATTTTCAGCTCGGTTAAGCACACTAAACTGAAATCTACTGTAATAACAATCCCAATAAAATCCTATTTCATCCCCTTCTCTCAAACTCCTCCTCTTTACGAAGTTTTTGACCACCCATTAAGGAAAACAAAACTTCTACTACTATCCCATTGCTTCAGCTTCAGTGTGTACAAATTGTTATCACCATTCCTCCCGTTAATATCCAAATCACACATGGTAAACTCTACTCCTTCTTCGGAATGGATTGGGCTAACGTCTTCTTTTGTCAAGAATTTCAGAATATGGTCGTTCACAAGATCCGTTGCCACTAACAGCCTGCTTATATGGCCAGCATCACTCTTCGCAAGCTTCTTCCTGATCTTCCATGGATCTTCATACAACTTCGTATCAGTCGAAACTCCGGAACGAGCACTCTGATCATCCTGGAATCTCATTCTTGAAAGATTAGCAGCAATCTTTTTTCTCTCCGCATCTTCTGCAAAGACTTCTTGCTTTCTTGGGTTGCAAGGAAGGTAAAGCTCAAGATTTTTGTTAATCCACGTCTCATCAAACAATTTCAATTCTGTTGAAGGAATTTCATCTTGGTTGATCGTGGAAGCAGCAATCCTTTGTCTCTCTTCACCATATTCTGGTAAAGGTTCTTTCTTTATTGGGATGTAAGTATGGTAAAGATCAAGGTTGTTTGTAATCCAAGTCTCATCAAACAATTTCAGTTCTGTTGACAGAACTTCATCTTGATGAGTCAACATGGAAGTACTAACACTACTGCAGTCATATTTGCGTACCCTGATAGCGGCACCGCTCGGATTGATGTCTCTTTCCCGGCAACTTTTGGTTTTTCTTGCTGGTGGTGATGCTGTCAAAGAGTCCGTATTCATCATCCTCGACCTAAAGCCAAAATAGTCAATTCTTGTGAAATTACAATTTGTGTTTAGAGTGTTGAAGAGAAAAATGGTGGAGCTAATATATATATAGATTGAATTGAATTAGTAGGTATTTTGGATAAGGAATCATTTTAAGATTAGGAGAACTAATATATCTGGATTATTTAGTTCTCCTAATAAAAGGATTTTTGTGTTATATTGTTTCCTAATCTTTGGCTGATTAGGAAAGCATTTAAAACTGGATGAATGAATGAAGTGTCTGAAAGCTAAAAAAGATTTAAAGAAAATTTTCCGAAAACCCATTAATTAGTTCATTTCAGTTTTGATGTTAAATTTTCCTTTACAATTAAAAAAAAATTATAAATGATTTTTGTGGTTTGCTATTAACTCGGTTTGAACTCATTTGTATTCAGTTTGATAAATAAAAGGGAAAGCTCATAAATATTCCAAAAAAAGCTAAATTTCATAAAGGTAATAACATTCAAAATGTACACAAAAATACAAAAATTTATAATGTAATTTCAAAAAACCAAAATTTGACATTTTGACCGCGCGTCAGAAGTTTGACCGCGTGTTGACTACGTGCCAGAAATGAGTACAACACGAGACTAACTTTTACTCAGAATTCCAAATACAAAAAGTAAGCACAAAATGAGCACTAGTTGTTCTAAGTTTTGCACATGCGAAAATGAATACAAAAATTGGACCAAACTAAATACAAACGAGTACAAAACGAGAACAACTCGGATATCAACGAGTACAAAATGAGAGCAAACCTATGCAATTACCAAAAATTTTAGTGCCTAAGCTATAATTTCAAAAAAAAATAACAAGGAGATCGGGGCTGCAGCTAGGCTTTTGAAGTCCTAGCCGACGTTGCCATCCATCTCTCTCAATCTCACGAACTTCTTCGTTCTCTCAATCTTTCTCTCGTTCGTCGCCGTGAAAACATTCTCCCTCCCTCTCGCTCTCTCGTTCGTCTCGATCTCTCTCTCTTACGCATCATTGTTGTCTGCCCGTCGTTGCCCAAAATAGCTTCCCACCATAATTTCCCTCATCAAACCTCAAACAACAAAAAGAAGAAGAAGACAGAATGAAATACAAGCACAGAAAAAAGAATAGAAGAAGAGAAGAGGCGGACAAGGTGGATGGATGGGGAAAAGAAGCCGATAAGAGGCGCAGAGAGAAGAGATAAAAGTGAGAAGGAAGGAGAGGAAAGAATATAAACACGATAGAGCAATGAGGGGAGAGGAGAGAGAAAGCTCGTGGAAAACACTGTGCATTTTGGAAATTTAAATTGAGCTTGTTGTATTTTAATGATTGTTTAGATTGATTTTTTGTTTCTGAAATTTAAATAGACAAAGTGAAAATGCTGGGTAGTTTCCTCTAAATAAAACCTCTGTGTGTAAATCAAGTCATTGACTTGTGCATCGACTTTGAACTTTCATCAATACTTTTTTATTACCAATACTTGATATCGCCATGAACTTGCAATAATTGGCAGAACTTTCATAATATATGGTCTTTTAGAGTATATTACGTAAGATTCAATATGTAGAAAAACATAGTAATAACAATTAATATAGTGAGCATCATATAGAACAATTGTGAGAGAAAAAAGAGGGGTGTTGGAGGGTGGGATTGGGAGAGGAGGGTGAATATGACTACATTAAATTCTGTTCTTTCCTAAACTCCAGGGTTGCCCGTATAGACCAAGGTTACTATCCATTTCCTCTCTCGTGCACCACCCGAAGGCTGCCAACGGTGGAGGTAGCAATGGCGACTGATATTATTGGGGAGGAAAACGATGACCAGCAGCAAGAGCTGCTAGTTGTATTGGAATAGTTGGTGGAGGCATAGTTACAGATGTGTAAATATCTCCAATTGGACATGAATAAAACTCATTTGGTGAAGGAACATCAGCTCTCAGGGTAGGGTATATGCTATAACCGTGCCTAGTTGCAGGTGGAGGAGACCTGAGTTTGTCCAGAGAAGGATGGAAGCATTTTTCCGCATCTGTACTTCCACTTCTACCGGCTGATGATGAATTTTCTCAGGTGGAAGGTGAACTCTGGAGGGAAACCCCACCGCAGAAGTATCAATTCTCTTCTCTTTTGCTTCTCCCTTCACCTTGTAAGAAAAACTCAGGACACTATTAGGCTTACCGTTAAGGTTCCGAACATGATAGCTGACAAACCTAACATCGCCATTGGACTCCTTAATCAGATCCTTCAGAGGAACATATACCTCCCCAATGTTTCTGTTCCTGAAGATAACACCCTTGCAGCGCAATTGAAATTTGAGAAAAAGATGATCACCTTGGCAAGGATATGGCACGTTGTTGAGATCAAACTTCACAGCATGATTCCATTCAGGGCTACCGCCGCCTTCTCTGTCTACTGGCGTTTTTTGCCGTTGTTGCTGCATATACCGCCGCTGCGGCTTTTGCTTTTTCACTTCTTCACTGGCCAAATACACAACTGTATAGACTGAGAGCTTTTGAAAGAAATTGAATGCTTTGAGATCTCTGCAAGAAAGTAGTTTCAACTCCAGCGAAATCCGCTCCATGACACATATGATTACTCAATATCTCAGTTATGACAATATATAAACCTCCAAAGTGAAGCACAAACTTTCTACTGTCAAGGAAAGCAAACAAGATGAATAGCAGTGCAGAGTCTACAAAATATGATGCGCATTATTGAACAAACCCACTAACAAACTTCCATCAGAATGAATGAAGTGTCTTAGTTATTGGCTATTTGACTCCTAACAGTTGAAACTAAGAATATGCAAACCTCACCGCCTGATATTTGCAATCTCACCAATAACGATTATCCACAATCTATCCATCAATAACCAACCAAATTTTCTGAAATGAAATATTTTAACACCGAGTTTTTGACTTGCATCGATAAAATAAAAAAAAAAAGCATAGTATGGCATGAGAGTTACCTAAATTTGTAGAAAATTGTTATTTGTTACCTAAAATCCCAGCACAACCACAGGAAAAAAAATTATACACAAGAACAATGAATTAACAACAATTTCCATGTTTCTTTGAACTACCTTTCAAGTAGGCATCACTGCACTCGTGTTGCTAAAAGCCGGCACATTCCAATGAACAGTTAGCAGTAAAGATATGGGTAATTCAACTGTCAAAAAAGAAACAAAGAAGGCTTCAAAGGAACAAGCTAATTAACTTAATAGCTGATAAGAATTTCTTGTTTCGGCAGTTGCGAAGGCAAGACAAATTGGTCCAAAGGCTTTGTTCGAAGAGTGGTTGCGAATAGAAGAATGAGTATAAGGAAATGAAAAATACAGAATATAAATAGTAATTTGATCAACTATCATGACATAAGAAATAAACGAACTCATACTTTTCAATTTCCAAATGTCTAAACGGATAGCTGAAAATTTTGTGAACCAAAGGATACGACCACTGCTAGACTACACCAGGGCATATGAGTATGACCATACATACACACTGGAACAATCTCTAAGAGACCAGCAATTACATAACAATAGAAAATTTGCATAGGATTGAACACTGATAATTACCATACATAAATTGAAAGTTTGAGATCAAATAATAAAGTTCATAAAACATAAAGTTAAAAAAAAATGCGACAGGTTGATTCATCAAATCTGATTTGAAGGCCTCAAGCAAAATGCCATGGATCTACCTCAGCGGCTTTTAATCTTCTTCTGACTTTCTGCTTGGACTGCTGCACAGATCTTCTTCCAACAACGAATAGCAATGGGTAGTGGTATTATAATCCAAAAGGAATTTGCCAAAACATAGTATGCATAATAGTAGAATGGATTGGTGGCAAAGTTATCTCCTTCCAAAACAGCAGTTATAAAATACACAGCTGTTCCATAGAGCTGTCCCAGAGAAACAGCAAACTGAAGTATATAGCTGTATGACTTCTTGGTAGCAATGGCGTACCTGCCAAGTAGAAAGAAAATTAGAATAGTCCAGGTAAGCAGGAAAAAAAAGTAGCAAAAACACAAACATTTTGGAGATCAAGATAAAACTGAATGCTGTTGTTTCTGAAGAAAGAAGAGTATAATCATACACTGCCAACAAGCTTGCTGGACCCTCTATAGCTGAAGTCAATGCTTCAACAGTAACTATTCCAGAGTCCCTCCCGGCATATCTAGAATCACCTTTGCTGTACTCTTTCCCTGCCAAGATTTGTTATAATAGTGGCAACATGCTTAAAAGACTAAACTACATGGCAACTCGAAAACAATGTAGAAAGAGAGGAACTTACAAACTTCAGCCAGATAAAACGCGTTCTTGTCCTTGTAAAATTCCGGAGTGAAGGCAAAATAACCCTCAAGAATCATGTGCGTAAGACCAGTGAAAGCCCACCAGCACATTAACAATCTATCGATTTTCGCTAGTTTAGGGACCCTTCCTGGTAGAATACAAATCTAAATTTTAAAGAGTCGAAAATCTCAAAATAATTCTAATGGAAAAAGTCAACAGAATAATCACGCTCTCAAATAAAGTTAACATCATTCTATTAAGATTTAAAGCAATTCAGAAGAAAATTAATCAAGTATGACAAGAAGCCATTTATATAAGTAAATCGCCTCGAGGCCATTGCACTCTCCTCAAAATGTCAACTTGGTAACAGCGCCAACGTTTATAAGTTCAGGATCCAGCCCTCACCAATCTATTCCGTCACGAAATTGGTCAACTTTCTAGTTCTTTTCAGAAGTGAAATTCAAACTCACATCATGACAAATGAGATTTCAAAGTGACAATCTTTTTTTCACAGATTCTCGTACATTAGAAAGCCAAGTAGCACAAATAATCCTAATTTAAAATCAAATCAAGCAATCTCATAAACATAAGATCTAATTAAGATCCAAGTCACAAGGAGTGGACTTCGGGAAAAAAAATATGAAACGAGAGAAAAAGAAGAGAAGTGTGACTGACCAGAAATAACCCAGATGAGAGAAACGACGAGAAGAGAAGAAACTCCATAAACGGAGAGAATGGTGGACTGAGAGAGGGACACAGGTACGTAATCTGGCAATATCAGATCTCTCGGCACGTACGGATGTGGCTGTCTCTCCATCTTCACTTCCACAAGGACTCTCTCTCTATCTCTGTCTTACAACTAACCAAGTTTAGGATGACTCGACCCTGTTGTACTTGTCTTTCTCCTCCCCTGTTCTCATTGGCCAAAACCTAAACTCCTAAGCAGCCCCAAACTTTGATTAAAATTAGAAACATTGCCCCTCAACTAAAATTCATCTTCAATGGGTAGTTTTTTTAACAATAAATTGCAAAAATAAATTTATAAAGAAAAAATAGAGAGAAAATATTTTTTAATGAAATTTATCACATGTAAATAGTCATGTAAAGCCCACATAATAAATAAAACATCATTAAAAAAAGTGACAGTGAAAAAAATCAGAAAGACCTACGCGTAAGAGTATACTATTTGTTGTTCTCCTTTGTATCTACGGGGAGTTGTGGTATCCCGAATTGGCATTGTTGTACTTGGAGCCATTTTTCTGGCAGTTTGGGTTGCTGAACTATGGCTGTTAAGAGGATTCTTTTATTTTTCTTCCATAGCATTGAATTCATAATCTCATTGTAGTTTATGTTTGCAGATGCCATTCTACAAATTTTTGACATTGAACAATTTCTTTTTACGCGTACTGGTCTCATGAGTCGCATCGTCTTGTGTCTAAACTCAAATTACGAGAGATTTCTAATACGGCCTCGTTAAATAATATCGAAATGCAAAAAAATAATGCTATTGGGAATGGGTTATTCTTTTCTTTTTTGCACTATTCTTTAGTCTTTAGAATGATCTTGATGAGGAAGCACGACTTCCAGAAAGCTTGAGAAACAAAATCCGTGTTGACGTTTGTTTGTGTAGTATATATAATGCAATTTTAGGAGAAGCGCAGATGTTGAACTTGTCAGAAAAGCTTGAAGAAGGTGGGATTGCCCATAAGGCTTGAAGAAACAAAATATAAAAAGATATATAGTATAAAGGTACAATGAGTTATACTACTTTGCTATATCTGCTAAAGTGATGAAAAATTTATTTCATATTGATATGGGATATGCCCACTAAACCTAATAAAAAGTCAAAGTATTAGTGTCTAGTCAAAGATCCGAACAAGAACGTAAAATGATGATGTAATTAGGGAACATGTCATGCATCCTTTATAAATATCTTACACCATCTTATTTTCAAGGTAAGTGATGTTCACTTCATTTCACTTCTCAATTGGAACAAGAATTGACTTGAGCGTCAGAGGGTGGACAACGAGCGACTCCCAATCCATTTCTCTTGGAGGAGCCGTGGACCTGAAGAACTGAGGACCCAAGAATTCGAAGAATCTAAAAGTCAAGGAACTAGAGGATCGAGATTTTGTGAACTTGAGCTCAAAGACTGAAGCTTAGGCCTCAGAGGTCCAGAGCTAAGAACTTGAAGAATCCAAAGTTTAGAATTATCTTTCTCAGCTTATAAATTTATTGCTTATAATTTTATTGTTGTATTTTGAGGCAATACCACCTATCAATGATATTACAAGTTCCATCAAATTATCTTCTAGTTATCGTCTCTTTTGAGCTACAAGCAAACAATGATTTTACATACCCCAAGGTCAATGAGAGCACCGATTGCCAACAATGAATTAAATTCATTATACGAAACCAAATACCAAAAAAAATTGAAGTTAAAGATCTTGCTAACACCTCTTTTGTGTTAAGAATACAGAAACGTCAAGATCACATTAGAAAACTTGTAAGAGAACATGTGCAAATCTATAAAAGGGCGAAAAATCCGTACCCAAAAACTCTGTATATTTAGACTCTACTATCTACTAGATAATTCATCACGCCCAGTGCACATAAATTTTATACCTATTATTTATTTTTTTCCCGATAGGTAAGAAAAGTATATTCCTATAACCCACAGATCATAAAAAAACCCCACTGCATCTCAAAGTGCTATCATACACACCAAGAAGAAGAGAGAAACCATGATACATACAATTTGATCTTGATGAAAAACCCCAAGGAAAAATATCGAGTCTAGTAGAAAAAACCCCTATAACAATACATAAAAAATCTGAGAACCAAGACCAACTTTATGATGATCAGGAACCTTTAGAAAGACAAAATCAATGAATCTCCATTAAATCTCTTGTTATATTCTTCTATAGTGCGGCAATGGTGGCAGATTTTTCCTTGATCATTGAAGAGACCCAACATAGATCCAATTTCCCACGTCTGTGTAGCTTCCAAGCGCATATCAGATCCTTCGAATAGTACCTTGCTCCTTTCCCGAATCAAGTCGGAAATGTCCTCAACTTCATCGGAATGATTATCAGAATGAAGGCTTGACTTTGACTTTTCCGGAACCACCTTTCCCTTGCAAGTCACCCGATCATTTTACAAAAATTATGGATTGTTCACTCCTATAATTTACCACCTACTCATGTCATTTCCCTATCAACCATATTTCATCCTTTCTGTAATATTCTCTCCTCCATCAAAGATCATCCCTTTTATATAAACTACGTATATACTCTCATTCTTTCTTTCATTGTTAGATTACCAAAAACTTGACCCTTTTTTCTTCCCTTATAAAATAGATTCATTTTCCTCCCTATTAAACAAACTAATAAATTGCAATGTTTATAAAATAGGTATATACATAAAATTATATAGATTATTTGATTGGTAAATTAAGAGGTAGAATATAATTCAATTAACTCTAAAAAAAATAATTAATCATCACACCTTTTGAAAAACGTGAATAAATTTATAAAGTGAGGGACCAAAAAATGACTAAAATAGTAGTTCAAAAATTAACAAAGAACCACATTTAATTCAAGGACTTTAAGTTAATTTTCATAATGGTTTAGGACCTCCTATATATAGATTAAGTCTATTAGTGCATGATAAATTAGACATAACCATTAAGGTTACATATATTTCCCAGACCATCTTCTAGTTTTTAAGTGTTCATATTTCGTCTCTCCATAAATTGTGATCAGTTATCTTTACGTGTCACTATTATCTATCAACCTTAGTAGCCTCCTCACAATACTGCCATAATCCCAGCAAAGTATCTTCTATCATACAGATCACACTTCCCCGCTTTTCAAAACTATTCTTTCTTATCCTTCCTAATTTCACCACAAGCCATTGTTATTTCGTCCTCATCCTCCTTATGTCGTTCACTGCAAAGAAAAGCAACAAATTTAGTGAGAAAAAGGTCATGTTGTCACCAGATCTTGTCCACTCGTTACTAAATTTAGCGTCGAATCCGACATCAAATGATATTTAATTTTGCATTTGATTAGTGTGAACATTTGACTTTGGTTCCTAATTTAGTTCATCATAAAAAAAAATTGTGTTTTATCATATATGTTCTTTATCTTTCCTATTCTCAATATTGACCATCATCTCTTTGCTTTTTCTACCACATGCACTCAGGAACCACCAACAAATTTAGTGAGAAAAAGGTCATGTTGTCACCAAATCTTGTCCACTCGTTACTAAATTTAGCGTCGAATCCGACATCAAATGATATTTAATTTTGCATTTGATTAATGTGAGCATTTGACTTTGGTTGCTAATTTAGTTCATCATAAAAAAAATTGTGTTTTATAATATATGTTCTTTTTCTTTCCTATTCTCAACATTGACCATCATCTCTTTGCTTTTTCTACCACATGCACCTTCTTGTATACATGTTACCAGTTTAGGAACCATTGGTTTTGGTTCATTAACCGGCGGTTCTGATTTCTGAAATGGGAGAATTAGAACCAAACCACCCATAGGCAGTTCGATTCTGGTTTTACTGGTTTGGTCAATGGTTTGATATGTTCGATCAGCAGTTTCAGTTCTGGTTTAAATCAAATTTTTTATTTTTATAAAAAAATATTGTTATGATTTAGAAAGATTGAACATTTAGTTTTGGTTAAAATTATTGGTTTAAGAGAGTTAAAATCACTGATTTAAAAGGTTAACCGTCGGTTTTGGTTAAAACTGTTGGTTTTTAAGGATTGAACCATCGGTTAATCTGCGGTTTGAGTCGGTGGTTCAACCGGATGGTTCAAAACTGTTCGGAACTGGTGGTTCGATGGTTTCTAGAGGAGTTGAACTGGAACCTAAAATGCAACCCTCCGGTTTTGGTCGGCTGATTTTGGTTCCGATTTTGGATGGATTTGACCGGTCTAGTTCCGATTCCGATTCGATTTTTACACCTCTACCTTCTTGTATTCTTCGTTCCATTAAAGGTCACTCTCCTTTAAAACATTTTTCATCATCGTCACACACCACTCTCACCTAATCCTTTCCTTCACACTTTTCTCCTCTTCACTACAAACCACCTTTTACTATTAATCACACATTTTTCTCAATTTATTTACGGTCCCTAAAAAGTATACAACCTATTTTTTCTCTTCCTACTAAATAAACCAATAAATGAACAAACTAAATCACTTAACTTTATACCTTAATTTTTAGAAATTTGGAATTACAATTTTTAGATTAAGTTTTAGAATAAAATTTTATTATGCAAGATGAAGTTATTGTATGAGTACTTTACAATTAATTGTTTAAATAAATCAATTGTTTAAGTAATTTTTATGATAGTAAGTAAATATGATAAAGTTTTTAAATTTTATTCAATAATAAATAAACAATTATTTTATTTAGATTGTTTTACATTAATTTGTATTTATCTCAGTTCATGTTATTTAGATTGTTAAAATTACCTTTATTTTTTCCAACAACTTCTATAAATTCAGTGTCTTTTTTGATAAGAGATTCATTGTCTTTTAAATTTCACTTATACTATCACGATCCAGCCTAAACACTTAGATCTCGAGTTATGATCAGTGCAAAGATTAAAGCAGTTGAAAAATGTACTTTAACGTAAGCAAGCCTCAGTAATATATGTTGGAGAATTTTCCCAGGGATTCCTTCGTTAAGTTTGGAGAGTGAAAATGAGTTGGAGTGAAGAGAGAAAAATAACACCTCAATTTATAGTGGTTCAGTCAACCATGCCTACGTCCACTACTTAAGTCTCACTTAGGATTTCCACTATCTCGAAGATTGATTCCGACTCAATCCAACAAAGCCTTGCACCAAGGTTGATTACAGCTCACACATCTAAGCCAATAAGGTTAATTGCGGCTCACACCTCTAAGGCCTACAAAGTTGATTGCGGCTCACACTTCTAAGGCCTATAAGGTTGATTATGGATCACCCCTCTAAAGCCTACCCAAGGTTGATTTCTTCTCAAACCTCTAAAGCCATTACAATATTGTTTTCTATAGGTTCACAACCAACCTTTCCACACACTCAAAGAGTTTTACAAAATAGTTTACAAAAGTGAAAGCTCTATGCTAGGAGTACATGTGTTTGATTAATGCTCATAATCTTCTCTCTAGCTTGAATTTGATGTTTTGGGGTGATGGAATGATAAAAACATTTGCGACTTGAAAGCATATGATTATCCTCGTTTTTCTGCCCTTCCTTGATGTATTTATAGATTTTTCAAGCCATTTGACCTTTGGTATAGTGAAACTAGCCGTTGGAGTAAGTTTATAACCATTGCAGACTTCTGGACCATTCATAATGTACGTCGTACACATCCTATGTACGTTGTCTACAAATTCTCCAAGCCTACGTACGTTGATCATCCTTGACATACGTTGATCATAGCCACATCTCCAGATGACGTACGTTGTGATTTTTTAACGTACGTTGTTTTGGAACTTCAACATTCCAATGGCTTCTGTTTGCATTCAGCTCCACGTCTACGTACGTTGTGCATTTGTCACATATGTTGCTCTTCACTGTGACGTACATTGTACATAGATAACATACATTGTGGCACTTCCAGTGGCTTGATTTGTAGTTTCGAGCTTTCCAACATGTTCCACTCTAAGTCAAATATTTTGTACATCATCAAAACATAAAAGGAACTTAATGTTGATTACCCATGATCCAACATTTGGTACTAAAATGAATGAAATATGGTCGAATTAATAGGATATGTTTATTCTCTCTTGTAACTGGAACAAGGCAGCGGTTTGTTTGACTTTGAAAATTCACCCTACATTATACCAATTGAACTAGGATTCATGCCTTATATGGACAGATAGCTCAAGATGTCTACTTTCATGAAAATTTTATATCACATTCATTTGAAGTTTTTATAACTCCAAAAATACCAAAAAGAACATAGACTATTTAGTTGAAACAAAACTAAGAAAAACACTATAGGGACTATTTTGATATATTTTCAACAATAAGGACTAAACTAAAATTTCATATGACAAAACACCAAGAATTGAATGAGAACAGATGTTTATAGGCTATATGCAATTGTTTTATAGTTTAGCAAAACTTAAAGAATCGAGTCATTCGTTAAATCGTAAGGACTAAATTGAAAAGGATTTCATATTTAAGGGGCTAATCTGTAATTTTATAAAATAGTGTATTTGGTATTGATAAATATAATTTGTAATATTGTATAGACCTGGAGGATCTAAACACTTGTAGATTGGGGAACTAAGTCCTCAGTATTTGACATGTATAGCGGAGGCTTAGGTAAGTAGAGACTGGAGATGTCTCCACTTATTGCTATACGTTATGAAATGTGCCGACTTTGATAGTTGTATTGATATGTGAATATATGATTACGTAGAATGATTTTCTTACTACATGTGCAAATATATAGGATATCTGGTATTGCTTACAAATGACGTGTATGATATATGAACTGTTTGCAAACCTGCTATAATCAGATGCTCAGAATATGATATGATCTTATCAAATATGACATCGTTTATCATGCACAATGTATATGAATTAGGTCGTCCTTATGCCAAAAATAGACATGATATGATTTACAGTTATAGATATCATTCATATGCTTAGTTTGATTAATATTGAATAGGTAAATGTCACTTGCATTATCAACTTAAAAGGTAGACTTGGCTGACATGCTTAAGTTCTCTTATAATTACATGATATGACTTGTGACGTCACTTATAATTCAAATGATTCTAAACTAATTGTCTCTTATAGTTCAAAGATCGAGACTTAAAGTCTCTTATAGTTCACAGATAGCCAACTAGCTTATAGTTTTGAGACTATATGTCTCTTATAATATTGGACCCGGGTTGAGACTTGTTCATGCCAAGATCCAAACTAAAATTGGAATTGCATTCATTTGCATCGTTGTATATTGTATGATTAATATATAAAGTTGGATCTATATGCTAAATGTTGTGGATTTACTGATGATATTTTCTCTCACTGAGTAGCGACTCATATAAAGCGCTAATGTTTTTCAGGTTTATAGCATATTTAGTTTTTAGGAGTTGATCAAGCGTTAGGCTGATTGACTTATACATATGGAGCATAGGTCATCTGGTTGGGTCCATACTCTCTCTCCTCTGCATCAAATTACCTTTGTACATATATTTTTTAGATGAAACATAGAGGGTTGTTTGTATATTTGTTAGAATCGTTTAAATGTTTTGCTAAAAAAGAGTATATGTATATTTGGATATGAATGATCGATATGAAATATATGTATTATGAAATTAACTGTATATGATAATATGGTTTTATGATAGAATAGGGTGTGACAGATTTACATACCCAAACCATCACCTTGAAAATCGAGAATCTAATCGGATTTCAAGCGAGGTGTTACATTTCATTAGTCTGGTTTATTTATAGATTTCCCAACGCATCAAAAACAATATATATTTCAGAAAACACGACCTATGTATTGAGCATGGCATCTAACTCACTTGGATGTCAAACTCAGAAATCCAGTCACGCAGTGCTAGTGGAAAGAAGATCACCTCGACAATCACACGAAGCTGAAATCAAACATATCAGAATCAAACATGATAACTAAGACAATACATATATGCATCAAATACGGATGCAAATCTCAAACCCTTGATGGCATCAGAATACTAATTTGATCGAATATCTAGCTTCCTCTTGATGAATTAGCTTTTCGTACAATGATAGTTCTAATCCTTCAATTTTATACAATTTATAATTTTGTCCCTAAATTTTGCCGCTTTACAATTCAATCCCTCAACTTTCAAAAAACTACCATCAATCCTCTAATTTCTTATATTTGCATTTTAGACCTTAAATTGTCAAAATTTTACCTTTCAATCCTTTCGACAAAAATTGTCAAAAGTACCCCTAAATTCACCTTAACTGTGCCACTCAAAAACAATTCATTTATAATCACCTAAATCACCTCAAAATACTTCCAATTACATGAATAAACAATCAGTTTCACTGATTGAACAAATTGGCATAAAAATTCCCAAATTCCTCTTCTAAGAAAACCTTAACTAGTCATCCATGTCAAGAACAAGTTCATTAATCATGTTCCCACTCAATCTCATCATCTACTTTACTTATTCCACCATAATTGTCACGACCTATTCCCGGGACCATGACCGACGTACGAGGTGAACCGTCTATGGGAGCCCAGCTCATCCCGCACAAGCCTCAGAGAACAAAATATTTACCCAATAATCATATTTAAAGAAATATGAAAAATAAATAAAGATTTAATCTTTATAAATTGAAAACAAAACATATGTAATATAAATTACAGAAATAATTTTAAATTAAAACATTTGAAATATCTGAAACAGTAATAAAAACAAAACAAATCCCACAGAAACACGGTGTGAAGCATCTAACAAATTATACAAACGGGGCCCAAACAAAAGGGCACTAACTGAAACTAATAAAATGCCTCACCAGGTATTGAATGCTAAAAAACCCCAATCAACCAAAATCACCTGCAATTAAGAATATAGGAGAAAACACAAAAAGAAAGGGGTAAGATCCCTTAGTGAGGAAACGACATTTCAGAGCGGCTTTAGGCCTCACAAAAATCATTTGAAAACGTTTAAAAATACCGCACGCAGATATAAGTGTATATACGTATACATGTTAGATACCAAATAGTAGTTTCGAAATTCATTTCGAAATTCTTCACAACCATAACAAAAACAGGGATAAAGAAGTACAAAAATATTTATTTGAAGACGTAAATAATAAAACGTGCAAAAGTTCTTAATAGGATTTCATGCTAAAGTTCATCGTTTAGAACAAAAATGAAAACGTTATCAAAGTCAAACATTTATCCTTTGTATCAAATCGAAAACATTTTCAAAGCCACAAATCATGCTATGCAGATATCATACCAAATGATATCTAGAGATGATTATCAATGATCATATGCCCGTATTATATTAGAACTTTTCTGACTTGATCAGATCAAAATATACTAGCAACCTTATGAGTCTAAATAGTACCCGACTCAAAAGA
>CAODLS010942944.1:0-15955 GCA_948243855.1 Flueggea neowawraea | reverse complement strand
AAATTTCATGAATTTAAGTTCTACATCAAAGGCAATGAATTTGATCAAGGATTTCATCCTTTTCAAAAGGTTAGGATAAAAAAAAAGGAGATCATATAAAAAATTTTAAAATTTTCACTCCCCCTATGAAAAACAATTTGTGCATCATTTAAAAATATTTTGAATACATCATTCCTCACCATATAAAAAATGATTTGAGAATTTTTTTTTAAAACTTCTTTTCTCCTCCTATATTAATCAAAAAAATAAAAAATGAAAGCATTGAGGAAAGTGGAAAGATAGTACCAAAATTGGCATCTCCAATATTATAGGATCTTTGCTCCAAGGATGTTAAGCCTTCTTGAATGGAGACCCTCTCTGATATCGCTTGATGGAGAATTTTTCCAGTGATGCCTTAGTTGAGTTTGGAGAGCGGAAGCAAGTTGAAGTGAGAGATAAGACAACACCAAGAATTTATAGTGGTTCGGCCAACCATGCCTACGTCAACTACCTAAATCTCACTTAGGCTTTTCACTATCGATGATTGATTCCGACTCAATCCAACAAAGCATTACACCAAGGTTGATTACAACTCACACCTCTAAAGCCAACAAGGTTGATTGCGGCTCACACCTTTAAAGCCAAGACAAGGTTGATTCCGGCTCATACCTCTAAAGCCTCACAATGTTGTTTTCTATAGGTTCACAATAAACCTCTCCCACTCTCAAAGTGTTTACAAAATTTTTACAAAAGATGAAAGCTCTATGTTTGATTGATGCTCTTGATCTTCTATCTAGCTTGATTTTGGCATTTTGGAGTGAGGGGAATGATGAAAATGATTGGGACCTGAATCCATATGATCATCCACATTTTTTTGCCCTTCTTTGATGTATTTATAGCCATTCGAAGCCATATAACTGTTGGAGTTGCTAAACTAGCCGTTGGAGAGCATTTATAGCCGTTACAGTCTGGAACTATGGATTACTCGAGTGACCATAATTGCTTACTCGAGTGAGCCACCCCTTAGATAACTCGAGTGATAATTTTTACTTACTCGAGTGAGCAGTTAAAACTGCAGCCCCTGGAACTCTTCGTTACTCGAGTGACACATTCATTTACTCGAGTGAGCCGATAACGATCATGTTTAAATGCTAAAAAATCCAACTCAATTTTGTTCATCATCAAAACATAAAAGGATCTTAATGTTGATCACCTTTGATCCAACAGTAGTAGTGTTTCAAAAACCATTTTGAAGGCGTTTCCAAATAGAGCAAACAATTTGCACTCGAATATAATAATAATATCAGTATTAGTTCAAGACAAATAGTATCAGGGATATGGGACCAAAAGCAAAGGTGTGCACGATGCACCAAAAGAAGAGGCGATGTGGACTCCACCAACATCTAATCAACGTATGTATGTCTGGCCGGACATATAGCTACCAAAATTATTGCGATAACTAGGGCATTGACAAAGAATTGGTATATCAAAAGATATGTACCCTGTAGCATATGCATCCGGTATCAAAGCAAAACCATACTATAATAGTACAAAAGAAAATATATGCAAATTAGAATAAAAAACAGAGAGGATATAGTATCTATCGAATTTTAAAAATAGAGTAATTTTTATTAATTCACGTAATCAGATTATTTAATTATTCAATTCTCAAATTTGTCAAATTTCATAATATCAATCAAACATAGTAAAAACATATAGAGTGTCAAGACACATCATATGTGTCAGCTGCCATCCACTCACCTGGATGTCCAAGCTAGTCAGTTAGGCGCCACTGTCTGCCGGCTAATCTCAATGACAAACACATGAAGCTAAAACAAACATGATAGAAAAATTATTATAAAAAACGAAACAAAGTGTGGTACTGGTACTATGGTAGTACTGCAATACGTACACATGCATATGTAAATACAAATACTCAAACAACACCAAAAACACCTATTACGGTCGAAGATCCATTATTCTCAACCCAAAAATCATAATCTACGTAAAATTATGAATTGGTCCCTGAAATTTTGTAAAATTACATTTTAAACCCTGGGTCCACTTAAAATTACAAATAGTCATCTAAGTTTTCAAAATTGCAATTGAGTCCCCCAAGTATTCAGAATTATCAAATAAGTCTCCAATTTTTAGAAATTACAAATCCAAACTTAATTCCTTAATATTACAAATCTAACCCCGAAGTTTTCGAAAATTACAAATCTAGGGGTCAAGTTTCTAAAATTATAAATCTAAACCTCAACCTTAAAAAATAACAAACCTATATTCAACTTTCCAAAAATTTACAAAACTATACGATGGACCAAATATTATTCTAAAAAATAGTAAGATCTCGATTCAATCAATACCCGACATTCTAATCAGTCTGCATTACCTCTAATCATGCTTAGCAACATAAATCCATCAAAATTCCAACAACAAACTCCAAAATCATTCAACATCAACCAAAACCCTAGCCTAAAAAAAACTCATCAAATCTCTTGATTCAATGATTGATTCTTGTTAACCTAGGTCATACTCAACTTATTCTAGCAAACTCTAACATCCATTAACTCGGAATCATCCAAAAATTCAAATCCTAAACCCATTTGGAGCAAAACAGATTTATGGAATCAAAGCACGAAAATGATGTTTAATCCAAGAAATAGATATAATCTTATCTCAAAAAATGGTTAGGGGTGATGGACAAACCAAGTGGGGGAGTTTTAAACCAGTTGAGAGAGTTTTGAGTGAGAAAGGAGTGAAATAAATGAAAAATGTCGGGTTGCTCGAAGCTTTAAAGACGTTCTGCAGAATGCCAACGTATGTTATTCTAAGGATAACATACGTCGTCAGGGTAAAAATCAAATTCAGTCGCTTCTGTTTCAAACACAACATACGCTACACTACATCAACGTACATTACGTAAATACACAACCTACGTTATACTAAACTTTAACATATGTTGATAATCCTGAGAAATTTCTAAATAACATACATCTTTCTCTAGTACCAATGTACGTCTTGATCCCCACAGCTTCCATACATGATATCTATCACTCCCGAACTCATTCCATCCTTAGGGTTCCCCAACTTCTAAAACCTCAGAAAATGCATCAGTTGACCAAGATTGAACACCAACTCATCCTCGAAATCACCAAATTAATATCAGAATCACCTAAGAGTTAGAATCAAAGTCGAACAGAAGGCTACAGAAATCTAATCACAATAAGCAAGATATTACATAATTTTCCCCTAAAAAGAAATTAGTCCTCGAATTTCACGAAAGCCAGATCAAAAGCTAAAACAATCTCTACACCTCAAATCCAATCATAACCCAAAATTTCAACCTATAAACTACAAAGGATCTAACCAACGCTCAAACATGAAGAAATACAATAGAGAATGCAGAAGATGCAGAAGCAGAATGCAAAGCATAATACAAGACAGAGAGAAGAAAGTACCAACCTATGGATCTGTAGAGTTGAACAGGTGTGGATATATGTGCCGCATCTTGTTCTCTGCCTCCCAAATGGCCTCCTCATCTGAGTGATCTCTCCGAATTAGTTTCACTGAGGTGACATCTTTGTTGCGGAGTCTCTTGACTTGTCAGTCAACAATCCTGACCATATCCTCATCATACGACAGATTAGGCATAACTTCATGAGACTATGGTGACAAAACACGGGACGGATTCGTAACATACTTCCTCAACAAGGATACATGAAACGTTGTGTGAACAAATGCAAATTGAGGAGGTAGCGCCAACTCATATGCAACAGCTCCAACACGGCCAATAATCTCAAACAGCCCAATATATCTAGGGCTCAACTTGCCTTTCTTCCCAAATCTTATCATGCCCTTCATAGGTGACACTTTTAGAAATACATGATCTCCAACTGAGAATTCCAAATGACACGTAACTCTTTTGGAAACTATGAGTTGTCTGAATCCATTGCTAAAATAGTCTAACTTTCTCAGTAGTCTCCAAAATAAGATCTGGGCCTAAAATCTATCTCTCTAATGCATCGGCCTAACAAAGAGGAGATCTGCATTTTCTACCATATAAAGCTTCGTAAGGCACAATCTCGATACTCTAATGGTATGAGTTGTTATATTCAAACTCTACCAATGGCAAGTGAGAATCCCAACTCCCACTAAAATCCACAGTGCACGCTCTCAACATATCCTCCAAAGTCTGAATTGTATGCTTGAACTAACAATAAATTTGTGGATGAAAAGCAGTGCTAAAATCCAATCGAGTACCCAACCCTTCTTAAAATTTACGAAAAAACTGCGAAGTAAACTGAGGTCCCCTGTTAGACACTATGGAGACTAACACGCCATGCAAATAGACAATTTGAGCAATGTACAACTTAGCTAATCGTACTGCTCTATAGGTCATCTTGACAAGTAGAAAATGTGCAGACTTGGTTAATCGATCCATGATAACCCAAATGGAGTCATACCCAAAATGTGTCCTCGGTAATCCGACTATGAAATCCATGGTAATGCGATCCCATTTGCATTCCTGAAAGAGCATTTGCTGCAACAAACTAGAAGGACATTTGTGTTCAAACTTCACATGCTGGCAAGTCAAACATCATATGACAAATTCAGATATATCCTTCTTCATCCCTGGCCACCAGTACGATTCTTGGAGATCCTGATACATCTTAATGTATCTCGAGTGAACAGAATATGCAGAGCTGTGACCTTCAATTATAATCTCTTTGTCTAAACCACCCGTAGATGGTACGCATAATCTCAAACCAAACCAAAGGACTACAGAATCATCGACACTAAAACCCAGTACCTTAGACAACTTGACTTTCTTAATCAAACTCTGGATCTTGGTATCATCCTTTTATGCGTCTCAGATCCAATCAAACAAAATAGGCCTCGCCTCAATATGACCAATCAATACTCCATCATCACTGAGCTGGAACTCAACTCCATCCTTAATTAACCTCTACCACTCTGACACAGTCGGTCGCCACCTAATGGCAATATGGGCTAGACTAGCCATCGACTTTCTACTCAAGGCATCAACGACTACATTAGAATTACTAGGAAGATATGATATAGTACAATCGTAATCCTTAAGCAACTCTAACCATTATGTTTGCCTCAAGTTTAGATCTCGCTAACCAAAGATATATTTCAAACTCTTATGATCAGTGAAGATCTCAAAAGTCTCCATAGAGATAGTGTTTCCAAATCTTAAGCGTAAAAACCACAGTCGCTAACTCCAAATCGTGAGTCGGATAGTTCTGCTCGTGTCTCTTAAGTTGCCTCGATGCATAGGCAATCACTTTACCATGTTGCATCAATATGCAAACCAGACAAATCTTGATGCATCACAGTACACTGCAAAACCTCCAGAACCTAATGGCAATGCTAGCACTGGTGCACTAGTCAAACACTTCTTCAACTTCAGAAAACTCTACTCACACGAGCCGGACCATACAAACTTTACTCTCTTTTGGGTTAATTGAGTCATAGGGGTTGTAATCTTGGAAAAATCTTAAATGAACCTCCTATAATACCCGGCCATCCTGAGAAAATTCTGAATCTCAGTGACGGTCGTAGGACTCTCCCAATGAAGTACTGCATCTACCTTCTTTAGGTCAACCATAATTCCCTCTTTGGACGCTATGTACCCTAGAAAAGCTACATGCTCAAGCCAGAACTCCAATTTTGAGAATTTAGCAAACAACTAGCGTTCTCTCAAAGTTTGCAAGACTAACCTCTCCTCGTGCTCTTCCCTACTCCTTAAGTATATCAAGATGTCATCAATGAAGACAATCATAAACATATCTAGATACGATTTGCACACTCTATTCATCAAATCCACGAATCCCACTAGAGCATTTGTCAAACAAAAAGACATCACCAAAAATTCATAATGTTCGTTCCTAGTCCAAAATGCAGAATGCAGTTTTTGGAATGTTTTCACCTCGAATTCTCAACTAGTGATATTCCAACCTCAAGTCAATCTTCCAAAACCACTTAGTACCCTGCAACTAGTCAAATAGATTGTCAATCCTCGGAAGTGGATATTGGTTCTTCATTGTTACCTTGTTCAATTGACGATAATCTATACACATCCTTAAACTATCATCCTTCTTCTTTACAAACAAAACTAGAGAGCCCCAAGGAGAAACACTCGATCGAATGAATCCTTTATCTAGCAACTCTTACAACTGAGTCTCCAATTCCATTAATTCTGTTGGTGCCATCTGGTACAGTGGAATCGATTTCGGATCAACCCCAGGGTGTACTTCAATAGCAAACTCGATCTCTCGATCAGGAGGAAGTCCCGATAACTCCTCTGGAAATACATCGAAAAACTCGCGAACCACTGGCACATCTTCTACCTTTAGCTTTGATCCATTTGACTCAGCCAAAACAAAAGCCAAATATGCCTTGCATCCAGGAAAATCATCTTCTCTACTCAAATAGTTGATACATAGCTTCAGACAATACTATCCCGCTCACCCTGTTAATAGAACTCATTCTAACCTCGTGGTCGAAAACATACCCTCTTGGAAAAATAATCTAAAGTAGCATGCCAAGTCGATAACTAATTCATACCAAGTATGACGTCAAAGTCTCCCACGTCTAACATAATTAGATCGGATACCAACTCGTGCCTATCAAAGGCAATCACACAACCTTGAACCTGGAATCAGTTAGCATCTTAGCACCCAAAGGTGAAGATACCTCTAACAATTTGTCTAACGAAAGCAATACCAACCTCGCACGCTCAATAAAAGGACGTGTAATAAATGAATGCGATGCACCAATATCAAATAATACATAAGTAAAAGTACCAGAGATAGATAACGTACCAGTCACCGTTCCATTGGAGGTCTATGCCTCCTATCGAGTCAAGTGGTGCACTCATTTCTGCCCTCCTATAGCATAACTGCCCTAACCAATTTGGCTACAACTATCAGAACCTACCCTGTCTCTACCTCTGCCAGCTCCAGCGCTAGCAGTACCTATACCCCCGACCACGAACTATACGGTCTGTGATCCCGTACTTTGTTTAAGGGGAAAATATGCCACCTTATGTCCCGACTACCTACACTAAAAGCAAAGACCCACTGCTTTGTTGCAAACTTCTGGGTGTCTCTTCCTACAAGTCTCACAATATGGGTACAGACCTTTAGAACTCTGACCCTCAGCACGTCCTGCGAGATGTGCCACACTAGTACTCTGGGAACCCTATTCTTTCCTCTGACCTTCAAAGAAATATCTGGGTCGATACTTCGACTGACCACTTTGACCTCGGCTCTGATGGCCTTCAGATGTGCCCTTAGTCTTCGCCCTCTTGGGCTCCCTAGGATGCCTCTCATCTTGATACTCCATCCCTCTAGCAACCTCGTCAACCTGTGCAACTATACTCAAATTTTGCGCCGCCACCACTCTGCGAATCTTGGGTAGTAACCTATTCAAAAAATTCATCGCCAGGGCCTTCTCACCATGACCCTCTGGCAATGCATACTTGCTCAACTCATTGAATCGGTCCTTATAAACTGTCATAAACATACCCCGTTCCTAGTGGACCTCATTAAATTGGTCCACCTTCTTAACCTGCACACTTTGGGGAAGGACAGACAGTGTGAAATCCCTCTTGAACTCGTCCTAAGAGGTAATCCTGTGCAATCCCTTGTCTTACCACCATTTAGCAACTCGAACACCAAATAAGAATGTGGTGAATCTGATTCTCATCACCTCATATGTGAGGTCCATCACCTCAAAGCATCGTTCAATAGTGAAAGTGAATTATCTAGGTTCTCTCCCATCTTTCCCTCCAATCGGGGAGGAGTGAGCATAAGAATCTAGCGAAATGAGCCTCGGCATCTGCCAGCCGTGCTACTGCTGCTACAACAGGTGTTGATGTTGCTGCCACCTCCGACTAGGGTGGAGGAACTAGTTGTACTGCCATTGGAGGAACGGGCTGACCTGTAGCCTCATGAGCAGTGATAAGTGCTTCGATGCACTCAACGACCTAAGTGAAACACATCATAATCTCTAACTGGGATAAAGGCTAGGGCTGGGGCTGAGGTGCTGATGCGGCAACCTTGGGCACACTATGAGCATTATGCATCAGCAATAGACTAAGTAGTGGCCTCGATGGCTCATGTCTAGGCCTTCCACTGCCTCTACCACATGGTTTACCATAGCGTCGATCCATATCTACATACAACAAACAAAATTCGCATGTGCAATGTCAAAATGCAAGTGATCACCACAGTACCGAATTAAAGATCAAAAGGATATATAGAAGCAAACCAGGCTTACTCAATCAAATATAACTCTCGATTCAATCAATATCCAACATTCTAATTGGTCTGCATTACCTCTAATCATGCTTAGGAACATAAATCCATCAACAATTCCAACAACAAACTCCAAAATTGTTCAAAATCAACCAAAATTGTCCAAAACCCTAGCCTACACAAAAACTCATCAAATCTATTGATTCAAGGTTGATTCTTATTAACCTAGGTCGTACTCAGTTTATTCTAGCAACCTCTAACATCCATTAACTCCGAATCATCCAAAAACCCGAAGCCTAAACCCATTTTGACCAAAATAGATTTATGGAATCAAAAGAATGAAAATGATGTTTAATGCAAGAAAGAGATGTAATCTTACCTCAGAAAATGGTTAGGGATCATGGACGAACCAAGTGGGGAAGTTTCAAACTAGTTGAGAGAGTTTTGAGTGAGAGAGGAGTCAAATAAATGAAAAATGTCGGGTTGTTGGAAGCTTTAAAAATGTTTTGTATAATGCTAAGATATGTTATTCTAAGGATAATGTATGCCGTCAGGGTCGGAATCAAATTCAATCACTTCTCTTTTAAACACAATGTACGTTACACTACATCAACGTATGTTGCACAAATACACAACGTATGTTATACTCAACTTTAACCTACATTGATCATCCTGTGAAATTTCCAAATAGCATATGTCTTGCTTTAGTACCAACGTACATCTTGACCCCCACAACTTCCATACTGGACGTCTCTCACTCCCGAACTTGTTCCAAACTATCCTCAGGGTTCCTCAACTCCTAAAACCTCAAAAATGCATCCATTGACCAAGATTGAACACCAACTCATCCTCCAAATCACCAAATCATTATCAGAATCACCCAAGAGTCCAAATCCAAATCGAACATAAGGCTACGAAAATTCAAATGGAATAAGCGGGATACTACATAAATGATACGTGAATTTTAGGTATTTCAGTTTTGATACATGTTAATCGATCGCCAAAATTGTCATTAAGATTTAATTTGGCACTACCAGTATAATGACATTGCAATAACAATAGTATGTCATGACTAGGTCAGTGCAGAAATAGAGGAAGCATTGGAGCAAGGCTCACTTTAAAACCCGAACACCTCAGATTTTCAAACAGAATTAATATATATATATATATATATATAATAGTTAGAGAGTTTTTCCTAACTTTTGACAAGTGACATTCTATTTGATAGCCATTTGGCATTTACCTATTTTTATTATGTAATTACTTTTTTCTTTAACCATCATATACCATTTAGAAGAGCTTATTAAGATTAATCATATACTTTTTTTTCTGCTTTTTATATTGAAAAAACTTTTCATATATCAAATTAAGTGTTATTATTTTATACTTATAGAATTGACAAAGAAAATAGAACAGAAATCCCACCATCTACACCTTATTATTGGAAATTTGTTCTATTTTTTATAATGAAAAGATCTTTCATATATCAAAATTAGTGAGAGAAATCATATATTTTTTTATTTTTTATAATAAAAAAACTTTGATATATCAAAATAAATGCTCTTAGTTTATATTTGAAAAATTGATAAAAAAATTAAAAGAGAAATTGCACCATCTATACTTTATTATAAATTTTTTCTATTTTTTTTACAATGAAATGACCTTTCATATATCAAAATTTTTAAAAAAAATCATATACTTTTTTACATTTTTTTGTAATAAAAAAAATTTTATGTAGTGGAATAAGTGTTCTTAGTTTATATTTAGAAAATTGACAAAAAAAATTAGAAAAGAAATCGCATCATCTATACTTTATTATTGAAAATTTGTTTGATTATCCACAATAAAAACACTTTGCACATATCGAATATTAGTTCTCTTAGTTTATACTTAAAAATTTGACAAAGAAAATTAAAAGAGAAATCATACCATCTACTTTTTATTATTGGTAGAAATTTATTTTATTTTTATATTGAGTATAATAATATATAAATTACTCGTGAAAAGAATTAATTTTCCATGGAGTTGATGTTCATATTGAAAAATGAATTACTAAAATTTTTTGTTAAGTTATTTTGGTTAATGAAAATATATTCTAAATAAATGCATTAATATTAAATTTATTTATTTTGATTTTAACCAAAAGGTTGAGAAATATATAACTATCTAATTTTTGTAACATTGTTTTTATAAGTTTAGTGCAATTTGATCATAGTTATGACACTAAATCATATAGCAAATTATTTACTTTTAAGTATTATTTCTTAATTCTGAGTTAAAATAGAAAAACATCAATTTTTTATTCTAATTCTTATTTTTTTAATTTAAGAAGAAAAATAATCATTTGCTATGGGCTTTGACATTGGTGGTTTCTAAAGAAAGCACGACAACTAAGATTATGGACTTTCGACATAGAAAACTATAATTAAACATTCAAATAAAGAAAATATGTAGAGTTAAAAAATTTAGAAAAATAATGTAAATTTACTAAATATTAATTATTTTTGGTTTCATAGTTTGAAAATTTTTATAAGATTTTTTTAAAAATATTTTATTTATTATTTTATACTCAACATAAAATTATATTTGAACCTTTTGTTACATACATTAAAATTAAAAATGTACATTTCTTAAAAATAAAAAGATTACAATTTACCATGTTTAATTTTATTTTTCACTTTTTTAGAATTAATGTTATTTTTGTTTACAATTAAATAATAAAAATTCTAATAATTGTGTGTAGCACAAGTAAAGTGCTAGTTTTACATTGAAAATTAAAGAATTTAACTCAATAGTTTTCTGAATTTCTAGATTTGTTTTATTTTTTTTACTAAAAAATATATCATATGTAAAAAAAATGAAATCAAACAAACGAGAGATCCTTTAGAAAAATAAAACTAACTCAAAAAAAAAAAGAATAAAAGCAGAATAAAAACAAAGCATAAACAAAATATAAACAACCTTTAAACGAGGACAAAAACAAAAACAAAACAAAATTCAAATAAAATATAAACACCATGTTTTTACAAATTTGGGGAAAAAAGTGGCATGCGTGTAATTTAAAAAAAACAACTTGTAATTTAATTATTGAGCTTTTATAGCTATAATTTCAAAGTTTTCTTCCCATAAAGATGTAATTAGCCCTTAAAAGTTTAAAATTACAGACATAAGCTGAAAATTTAAATTTAAGTGTGTGTGCCACAAAAGTTTTAAATTAAAAAATACAGATTTTGAAGCTCAAAATTATAAATCAGACCGAACTTTTTTTTGTCTGTTTTTGGTCAATATTTGTTATTTTTAAGTTTTTTTTGTGTATTTTTAAACACAAATTGGTTTTCATTTTAAATTTTATTAAGTTTTTAATTAGTTTTATTTGTGTACTTATAGGAAGATAAGAAATAGTAAAAAAAAGGATTAGACATGAAAAATAGAAAAAAATGAAAAAAAAAAGAGACTCCCCATGGAAAATTAATGTTATATTTAGTTGATAAAACAATTTTCTGTTTTTTATTTTGTTTCTTTTTTCTAAAAATTGAAAGTATTTAGAAAATATGTTTGCTAATTAAATTTCTTTTTAACAAAATTTTCATTTTTCCATCTACGTTTTTTAATTTTTTAAAAAATAATGAAAATTTTTCTCAACTAAACATCCTCTAACAATCTCCAAACGGACAAAATCAAAAAAGTTTCGTTCATGCATAGAGTAATTAATTTTTTTAAAAGCAACAATATAATTTCCTCCAAAGGCATACATCCTAATCTAATCATCCCAAAAAAAAAAAACTCTAATGAATTTTTTTTCTAATTGACCTTTTGTTTCTTTTTTAATATCTCTAATTGACCTTCTGTTCATTAATTCTTTAAGTGTGGAACCTTTCCATTAGGGTAGGATGTAGCATTTTAACTAACTATTGAAATAACCCCACACCCATATTATTAACATTCTCATTCCACTTGAAAATGTGACGAAAGAAGAAAATTAACTATTCTCATTCACTTTTCATTAATTGGAACTATTCAATCAATCAATTTTCTTCTTGTTTAATATCGCTTCGAGCGTAGCGACCGACAATTGGAACCATTCATTCAGTCATGCTCATCTCCGCTTCTTATTATTTCAAAGTAGATTATGTATTCTTATGACAAAACACACTCCATATCAACATCTTTATCCATAAACGTCATACTCCTACCCAAATTCATAAAAAGTTTCCCACTATTATACTATATTAGTTTATGTTTCTTTTGTGTATACTTAACTAATATATCTTACATTTATTATTTAATGAATGTTGATATATTAACTTCTACTGAATTACCAACTTGTTCGTCCACTTAGTTAGACTAGTTTCACTAGCAATCCACGCCACTTATCCTCAATTCTGTGAGACAGACCCTGAATGTTAATATATTATAATGGTACAAAAACATGTGGTTGTTTACTTTTCAACAACTCTAATGTTATTGATGGCATTATTTTCAGCATATGTAAATTGTAGATTACGATTAAAATGTATTGTAAATATGAAAAAATAAGTCAATCTCTCTAACATTTCACTGCATAAATATCACTTTTACCAGTTAATGATGGAATCTACATGAGGACTTGAAGTTTTGGCTTCTAATACAGGAAGCAAATCGGAATTTACATAAAAAAACTCGAAATTCATGAGATTATTCATCCATTCACAATTAATTATACAATCTACTTTTAATCTATCACATACAATACCTTGTACAGAATTTAATTCGCAACAAGTGAAAAATAAAAGGCATATTATATTAGTGCCTTTTCTGATATTTTTTTTTTGAATATCCCTTTTGTGATAAATTGTGTATATTGTGAGGATCAATTTGATATTGATGAGGTCTCATCTTATCCCTCACAGTTGAGGGGTCAAAGGTCTAAAGTTACAAAGTCCACGCGTTCGCTTTTTATGAGACCTTGTTACTTATGCCTGGCGTATAGTCCTTACACTTCTCTTGTTAGACGACCTTCATCGTGTTTTTTGCAGAACTTTTATTTTTTAATAAAACAACTAAGATGATGTTTAGTTACAGTAAACTGAGTGATAAATAATAAATAGGAATGCGTAATTGGGGATAAGTAGGGTGAAAAGTTCCACTTCCCAAAAAGTGGATAAAATGGTTTAAAAGTAGAACTTATTTTAAGTTTAATTCTTAAAGAGTGAGTTATTTTTTCTAATTTATCTTTAATATTTAAATAATTACTATTAGATAACAAAGGCATTTGTGTCTTTATTTATATTTTTAAATAAAATGTTTAGGTAAATAAAAGTTTTATACTTATTTGGAAATTATTTCCTCAAAAATAATTTTTTTGAGGAAGAACACTCTTTTAGAAATTCGTTTAAATAAACAAAATGAAGTATCAGAGGGATATATTACATTGTTATTGTCTTAAATCAACATCATTTCAACCATTAAAACTACGAACAATCAATTAAATCTTGCAAAAATGAACAAAGTCAAAGGTCAAAGGACAAGTCTCCGAGACTACTTTAATGCTAAAGTCAATAACTCAACAAAATTTCAACGTATTTAGTAAGTTTTCAAAACATATCTCATTAAGGAGACTCTTATTTATAAAGAGTGAGAGTGTTTAATAATAACTCTAATCTTTGAAAATATTTTCTTTTCTCTAGTCAATTATAACTTTAATTAATCACGAGAAGAGGATAAAATTTGAGAATAATATCTTCAATTAATTATAATATTTATCTCCAGATACAAATCTTTTAGATTGTGGGCTCTTTATTCTTCTTTTCTTTTGAGTGTTGGATTCAAGTTATTTTATGGATTTTTTGGGCTTTGGGGCTATGTTACGACCATACATAATATAAAAAATAAAAATATTGATATATCTTTTGAAATCAACATATATGAATAAGAATCTACCCAATAAATATAAAAAAACCAAACACAGTTCAAATTATTATAATTAAAATCTTATTAATTCTTAGTATTGTTTTTAACAAGAGTTCAACATAAGATTTTAAATCAACAATATACACATTTAACCACTTGAACTAGTCTAAATTGATATCAATATTTAGGATCTTTCATTAAGCAACAACACTAGAAAGTTGGAAGAGTTACATCATATGTTTATATTTGTTAAATTTATTAATTAAAAATGGGCATTAAGCTGTTTAATTATTTTAATTTGTTGGCTCAATTTTCTAATTACCTATAAGAACTTTTATTTTTATATTATTTTTATATAAATAGTTTTTTCTAGGAATGATATACAGTCTTTCTCTTGTTTAGTTGTTTTTATCATTTTATTTAAAATTTTCTATCAAATGTTTTTTTTTCTCGAAATCAATTTTTTGTTAAATGTTAAAAGCAAGTGTAATAAAATTGGTGTAGTAGGACAATCCTACCCAATAATTACTCCACTTCCAAATGACTATCTCAGTGTGAATACAGCCAGTTAGCCACGAATCCTCCATTATAAAACCAGTGGGCCACCACATCAAAATTCACCATTATATAACCCAACCAACCACCTATACCATCCCTGCCCAAAGTACACGCTGCCTCCACAGAAACCAATCAAATCGCGCCACCTAAAGCACCTCAGCCTACGTGGCAAGAACATCACTGCACCTCAGCCTACGTGGCAAGAACATCACTGCACCTGCCTACACCATATTCCAACCCCCACCAGCCTTAAATTCACCAATGCTGACGTGGCCTCCTTCGTCTTCGTCAACAAGTAAAAACACTTCCTCCACCATCACCACCACCACTACACCCCCTCTCTCTCTCTGTGAGATGAGTTTCCACAGACCACCACCATGAGGACTATAAGCCCCACCCATGCGCCTGCTCCTTCTCCGGCGCACCAACGCCTGTCCCACTCATTCGTACCTCCAGCCAAACCTCTGCTTCCATCTCAGCCGTCCAATTCATCCAACGTCGACTTCAGTCCGCCGTTGATTGCCATGGTTGTTGTCGTCGCCACCGCTTTTTTACTCATCACTTACTCCCGCCTCATCTCCCGCCACATCCTCCGCCTTCTCCGTCGCTACCGCATCTGGCGCCACCGCCGTCGCCGCCGCTACCTCCCTTCCTCCAACGGCGATCCTCTCGACTCCCCTCCCCCTCTCTTCGACTCTCCCGACGGATTCCACATGTACTCTCCGTACGGCCTCGACGAGTCGGTTATCAAGACGATACCTCTCTCGCTTTATACGACGGCGGCGAAGGGGAAAAACGACGTCGTAAGAGACTGCGCAGTGTGTTTGTTGGAGTTCGAAGAGGATGACTATGTCCGTACGCTTCCGGTTTGTTATCACGCTTTCCACGTTGACTGTATTGATATATGGCTTCGGTCTCAACCGAACTGTCCTCTCTGCCGCGCTGGAATTTTCCGCCGTGAATCTCCGTTCGTCCCCGTCATGGCCGCCAGAATTCGTCCGAGTTTCGACGAAGTCGGTGACTTAGTTCTTAATCATCATCACACCGTTGATGTAAGTTATAATGAAAGCAACGTGGAGTCGTTAATTCAAACGCCGGCTCATTCTCATGCAGCTACAACGACGACGGCGACGGTTACGGAGATAACACCGTGGGTTGACGAGGCTTCTCCGAGAAGGAACAGCAATAATTTTAACACTATTAACTATTCAGAGGATAGGCTGCTAAAGAGATCGTAT